>JAFBJZ010000672.1:925000-1185000 GCA_016785225.1 Psettodes erumei | reverse complement strand
ACCGGTAAAAACTTGGAACTTGGACTTGACTTGGGAAATTTGTGACGTGCCGCTGTGGAGGAGCTTTCGCCGCGGCCGCTCCTCTGAGAAGCAGGTCAGTAAAAATAACCGCATGATCTACTGGTATTGGCACATTAACGGGCAGATGTACTCATATAGAAACTTCAGCGCAAATTATGCTCAGGCTGCGTTTTTATGCGTTTTGACTTTTATTTTCCTTTTTTTCCAAGAACACAAACACGCAAATAACGGAGGCATGTTTTCCCTCGGCGAACTCTGGAGAGGTAATTCCAGCATAATCGGGAGTATGAGAAACTCTTTCTGAAAAGTGCGTGCGCGCGGAGCCAAGATGTGAGCCCGTGATGTCAATGAGCGACACTTCCTGGAGCTGCTCCACTGACAAAGAATAGAGGCGCGACTCTGTGGACACGGCGACCGCAGCCAGGCTGACTCTCCGGGGACCTGGCTACGCTTTCTGCTCGACGACTGCTGCTAATTATGCTGATGTAAAACTTTAAATGAGCGAAACCTGCATCCTATGTAGCATGCAGTGGCACGGGCAGGACTTAACGCACTGTCGCATCAGAAACCTTTCTGAAATAATGAATATTTATTTAACTTTGTTTTGGGGCGGAGGACCGGTCCGCTCGTGTTTGCGTGTATGTATTTGTGGCCGTGCAGGAGAACAGGGCCGCATTCACGAGGACGACTCACCCCCATTATTTTGCTCCTCTGCTCCACGTCCTCCCACATGGAGTGGACGATGTAACGGCACATGTACTTTCCAGCTCGGCCCTCCTGACGCATCCGCACCAAACACATCCTGACGACAGAACGAACGAGATAAGGTCGCGACCTCCGTGACAACAGAGCAGTACCAGTGGTGTGTCATCCAAAACCAACGAGAGAAAAAAAAAAAAAAAAAACCAGACCCGGTTGCGCCTCATTAAAATGTTAATTTATCCAGCGGGGCAAACCAGAATCTAATCAGATCATGGCAGCCACGTGTAAGTGTTCAGTTTCTACTGTGCATTGTTCTCAAGTGAGCGGGAAAACTAGCTAGTTTCCTGCTAATTGAGCTAATTAGCTCATTAATTAGCGAAGACTTTCCACGCCACATGTTCGTCCCTGCGTGCTACGCACCTGGCATCAATGTGAACGAGCTGCAGTGACTTCTGGGAAATCAGCGTGTGTGCGCCGAGGTGCAAGTATGAAGTTTCTATTGTGTATCGCTTGTGTGTGTGTGTGTGTGTGTGTGTGTGTAACTCACCACACGTGCAGCTGTGCTATCAAGAACCACGAGTTGAGCGTGTCAGGGAGGGAGCACTCTGAAACAAACACGTTACGACAATCAGAGCCGAAACAACTGGACGATTGGTTGATCAACAGGAAATCAACCTCTGACCATCAGTCGACGCCGCCGCGCTCCGTAAAAACGCTTTGACGTGAAGCAGCTGCAGCGTTTGCATGAGCCGCTCACTTACTCTTTCAGCCACGTTGGTTTGTTACAGACACAAAACAAACTCATGACGACTTAGATCATCCAATAATTGTTTCTCAGTAAACAAAAGAAAAGAAATTGATCAGTTAATTGAGACAACAATCAGCAGATTGATCAGTGACAGCCGCAGTCACACGTCACACACCTGAACACAAGGTATCAGCGTGTGAGCCAGTCTGACCAGGATCAGGCTCATTGCACCTAATTAAAATGCGGGTTAGGAGAAACTGGCCCGCGTGTTAGTGTGTGTTGTGCGTTTGTGTCGGCGTGCCAGGCAGTAAAGTGTCAAATAAAAGTGTCAGGCAGGTGGTGACAGCGTCCCCGAACGCTCGTCAACTCCATTTGGACCGGGACGAATCCAAGCGCCTTAATGGTCTGGGTTTGGATCAGTACTGATACTTGAGTGTGTGTGTGTGTGTGTGTGTGTGATTTTAAACCAGGGGTTTTCCAGCTTCTCTCACTTTGTAGATGCAGACTTTCTCTTCCGTGCCATCAACATTCCTCTTATTTTCATCACATGCTGGTTATACATCTACTCTGCTGACGGTAAACGCCGCTCAGCCTAATGTACGTTTGTGATCTCCAGCGTTAATGGAACCACAAACTCTTTCAGGTGATCAATCGACAGACCGATCGGCTCATTTGCTCATCACAAGAAGAACTACTCAACCTGCAGAACCAACGAGGTTCTGTCGAGTCTCTGTGGCCATTTACCTGCCGAGGGACGTCTAACGAAACATGCGAGTGAGTTGCACTGTGGGAAACGCTCTCGGCTCCACACTTACTTTCAAAGAAGTCGTCGTAGTTGATTCTCTCGACGCAGCACGTGTACATGCGCAAGGCAGCGATCTTGATTTTCTGCCGAGACAGAGAGGGGGAAAAAGAAGATCAGAAAAATTATAACCATCGTTCAGAAGTTTGTGCTGAAGTTATCAAGCTGAATTATCCCCAGACTGATAGACGAGGGTCTTCAATTAATAAGTTGGACATATATACACCTGCAATTTCACACTGACACTACAACAGTGTTGTATTTTGCCGTTACACTCGTTCAGTCCATCCACGCTGTCGCACGCTGCAGCCGTATTCAAGCGAAGGCAGGGGAACTTCATCTGCACCTCAAACAATTGAGCGAACATCTGAGCAGAGGCGGGACACGAGGACGGGGGTGTGTGACGGCTCAGGCGAAACCTCTGCCAACCCGGCGTGCAGCCTGACATTTCGCCGGATGACAACAACCCACATTCCTCTGCACGTACGCCGCCGCCGAGTCTTCGGCCAAAACCTCCTCCACGACCGAACCCTGCCGTGCCAGTAAAGGTTTAATGATGTGGGCACACTTGGAAAACGGCCTGTGATGTCATGGATGTAACCAAAAAAAAAAAAAAAAAAACAGGCACTGAACTCTACGTATCAACCATCGTGCCAACAGTCGCAGCAGGCGAACGCTCCTGAACACGTTACTCAACAGTCGGTTAACAAAGTGCCAGTTTTTCCACATTAACATCGTTTATTAACGACCGGCATGGCACAAAATCACCATAAAATCCCAGTAAATAAAGGATTTAAGAAACTAATTAGCAAAATTTTACTTGTAATGGTAAAATAATGATTTTACCGATCCATTTCATATTAGTATTTGACCAGATGATCAGGGGATTGATCGTTTCCACTTGTCTGTCTCTGTTCTCGACGCCCCCGTCACTCCAAATTTTGCAATAATATTTTAAAAAATGAACCACAATGTGTTTATATCACAGCCACGCATGATCCTCAGAATTTTCAACGCGTGTGTCCAAGTCTCCAAATACCAGAGAGGACTTTACTGGGGCTCAGTGTGAACGCCGTCTTGGCGGCTGAGCCACAAATGACCCGCATGTTTGAACTTGAACTGCTGACATTAAAAACCGTGTCCTGTCTAATCCGTACTTGCATCCCTGTGTGTGCTGAATGGCAGAGGGGTCCGTGTGTGTGTGTGTGTGTTTCCACACAGCGGGGGATATTCCTGGCAGACAGCCCATAACTTAAGCTCCCTGCTGGGGGGGGGTCAGAGCTCATCGACCGCCACACACACACACACACACACACACACGTTGTATGACCATGACCGTCCTTCACAGAGGAGAAAAACCAACGTGGTTGTAATGAGTTCTGTGATCATCGAGTTTTGCTTCTCCATCACCGTGGTCCTGCCCCCCCCATGTTCCCTCCAGGACGTCTGAACGAGGGCAGAGCTGCAGCTGTTCTTGCACTGAAACCTTTTCACACCTTCCCTCTTCTCGCTGTGGCCTCATCTTTATTCAAAAGAACTAAAAATAATGATGCTGAAAAAAAAACAAACAACTAAACTTTTAGTTCTCCCCCAGTCACCCTCAATCCTTCCTGTGCTGTAATTAAACAAGCCATTTTTTAAAATGACAACTCTGCATCACTTCATCTTCTCATGTGTCTCCTGAAAGTTTTACTTCCCTCATCTGCACAGCCCCGTTGTCCACATCCTTCTTGGTGAATATTAGGGACTCCAGTCTTTCATCCATCCATTGACTCCCCCCATGTACCCACCTGTTATACAGTTCATTAAACCCCTTTTAATTTCCTTTCTATCCTTTCTTGCCGCTGCTGCTTCTTCCTAGCTTTATACCCTGGTCTCCCCCCTTCCTCTTTGTCGCTCACCCATTTGTTGTACTTGAGCGGACCCGTGAAGCCCATGGCCTCAATGAGCTTAGTGAAGGCGCCGACCTCTTCCTCCGTGTGCTGGGGCGTCTCCTTCACGTTACAGAGCTGCCGGACGAGAAACGAGAACAGTGAACGCAAGAAAGAAGGAGGGAGGGAGGAAGGGAGGGAGGGAGGGATGAGGGGTGAGGGCAGACAGGTGGTGCTTTTGAAGGAGAAGAAGAAGTGAGGAAAAATGACAGCAGAAGAAGAAACAACTCCCTAAGCAGGCTTCATATTCTCTGTGTACATACTGTACGGCCCTCATTAAACCAACAGCGCACACACAACCTACAGTGTGACGACACATCTGGGGAACGTGGCCTTTACTGCCGAGTGCAGCTGGTGGGGAAATTAATACACTGACCTATTCTCAGCTGCGTGCTGACAGTTTCATTACAGTGACCGCAGTTACCTTTGATCGCTCCTTCAAAAATCACCGTAATCACGTGTTCTTGCTGAAGGTTTTGCCACATATTCAACATTAAACTATGAAAACAGCATGTTCCATATGTCAGGGAGCAGATACGGGACAGCCGCACTGTACGACTCCCTCTGGTGTCCCAGAACCTGTCGTTGGAAAAAGACTTTTGGAGGAGAGAAAGTGCTCATTCTGCAAACATTTGTGTGATTTCTCGTCTCAGTCACAGAAGCTGAGTCTCTCCTGACAGGTTGTAATGATCTTCTCTGCCCGTTGCAGATGGTGGGAAAGGTTTTGGACTCGTTTTCACACATCAGGAATAAAGGTTAAAATGGGCTCAACATGTTAAAGGGTGACCGACTCTAAAATACTACACACGGGCTTGAAGTGACTCTCGAGCCGAGCCACAATGCTGCTACAAACAACCCACAATCCAACACTGGTGCCCTCTTGTTGTCTGACATTAGGGCTCCAACACGTTGGACTTGAAATGAAAACAATGGCTGGATGCAGCTCGAGGAGTTTTCCTTTCATAACGTTGGGTTGAGTAACAAGAGTCAGACTTCAATATCAAAAAAAAAAAATTTATAATTTACAAAACTGATGCAACAGTGGCCGACATATGTTGACTTTTGGTCCCCAGTGTGGATCAACACCAGTAAACACTAAATCCCACCTGCTCCATAACAACATATTTCATGAGACTTTTCCTGCCTGATAAACTTCAACACTCGCAGCCAGTACCGTTGGCTTCCAGTAAAAGATTGATGATCGCAGTGAGTTACTTTCTCAGACTGAAATATACACCTTGGGTTTGAAGTACCTTTCTCTGCGCGTGAGCGTGCATGTCGCATTACCTGTGTGGTGATGTGCAGAGTCCGACATGGAGTCACACAGGGAGAGGAGGCTCGGGCCAGCTGGCATGCTGCTCTGGCAAAGCAGGCGTCTTGATCTAATGCCTGGATGGAGACGGACAGAGAGGGATAAACACAAAGAAACGAGACGGTGACATTACAAAACAAACAAGCGTACACGTGTGGATAGAGGCGCTGAAGATCTAATGTAGTCCTGGCACAAACTGCACACCGCTGAACTGGTATGAGGTCTGGAATGTAGTAAAAAGTACTGCCAGTCCAACAATCGCACACAAAGTTTTTACGATTACACCCCAGAACGGCCAGAGAGAAAAATCTGCATAACAGAGATTTAATATGCTTCATTTCCACTGTTTTCTGACACTTTCAAACTAAGAACATGAATAAAAACATAATCTTTATTGCAGGCCTGCTGCCAAGACGGTTTTTTAACTATCCAATGAATCAGCTAATCGTTTCAGCTTTGCTCCAGTGATTTCCAATCCCGCTCCTTCCTCAGAAATTTGATGCTTCAAAATGAATTTTCATTATTTCTTAAAGTTGTTTCCTCCTATAAAACATTGTCCATGAATAAAGGGCAACTGGGACAATAACTACCCATGATCTCCAGGATCAATCAGCTGATTGTCTCTCAACAAAGTGATCAGGTGTTTATCTGTGAAATCTTAAAGTACGTTTGCTTGTTTTGATTTAGATACTCAACTCAGTCAAACCTGTGTGTGGGACGAGCCACACACTCAGACCACAGGGTACTGATGATGATGATGATGATGATGATTTATTAGTCAGCAAATGGCTGTAGGTGTAATTCCACCTTCACTAAAGTCTGCGTTTTAGACAATGTCCTTGTGTGTTTGCACCTTAGAGTGGCAGCTTGAATTCCGTTGTGTGCACTTACAATGACAGCAAATGCCATTGTGATCTCTAAGTCAAAACTGGACGAGTCTCTCTCTTGCAATCTCTTAATCTCTCTCTCTGGCCGTTGAAGGGGATTAGCCGGTTAACGTGCATGGTCAAGTTTACCTGCCCAGACCAGGTGACGACCCTCACAGGTGACCTAATACTACTAATCCGCGTTCAACACCCCCACGGTCGCCGCAGTTAGCTCTCGTCGCGCGAAGTGTCGCGGCTTCACTTAGCTTAAAGCCTATTAGCGGCTAAGCTAACGATGGCCGTGGACTTGTTACCTTGCGGGGGGCGGCTCTCGGCGCTGCGCCGTTCAGCAAGTGTCTGACGGCGGACTGCAGCGGCCGCCGATACATGACTCCACCGTTTCCCGGGCTCAGAGCAGTGCGGAGCGGGCTGCCACCAGACTGCGGCTCCCCTCACGTAACACCTTCAGGTTCCGTAACAGCGGGCTTCCTCCACCGCCTCCTCCCCCTCAGCAATGTCAACGGAATCTGTCCGGCGCTCAGTCCCGCCCGGTCAACAAACAGGCCGCCGCGAAGAAACGTTCCGCCTGGGTACGTGAGCGGTTATTATATCTCCTGTGTTTAAATTGTAGTTCATTTATATAACTCTAATACTCTACTACTAACTATTTGTCCTGCAGACCCAAAGTATTTTAGCACGAACCACTTAAAACCCAGAACCCACATAATCCAGAGATACCTCCATTAAAAAACAAAGTGAGTCTATCATTATTTTAAGAGGGGCATACAGTAGTTTGCATACAGGACCATAAAGCATATATACAACTCTCACACATTTTCCAATGCAAACTTAGAATTTGCTGTAAAGTCATGATCCACAGATGTTTGAGATTTAGTAGGGGGCAGCACAACATCACACTGTAAAAAAAACAACTCACTTGTCAGTTTATTAGGTACACTCAGTCAAAACAAATTCAGTCTTATTTAATTCACCGAGCCCCCCCCCCCTTTGAAATTATGTCAAATTTAAATTTCCTGGCATGAATGAAAGAAGAGCCAGTTCCTGTTTTTGCTTTTTGTGTGTGTTTTTCTAATTTGGCCTGTGTTGGATTCCAGAGCCACAGTTTGTGGACACAGTCAATCACTGCTGATTAATGAAATGAAAAAAAATGCTGTGTGTGTAGAACCAGAGTGAACAGAAAAAATCCTGAGACAGAGAAACTAAGTGACAGGATGTGAAAAAGGAAAACTCAAAAGGTCAGGCTAAGTTTTCTGGACCAGGAATTTGGTGGTTGAGACCTGGACGTTTGTTTCCGCGGAAATTAAATCAGCAGCTTCAGATTGATGCTGAATAATAACTTCAGCGGTGAGTTATGAGACGCGACTGAGCGGGGTAACGTCAGGTCTAGCCACTGCTATTTCCTCTTCACTTAGTCAGATGCTATACTCCCTGAAGTGACCTCACTCACCTGACAACACACACACACACACACACCTCCCATCTATGACCTTGATGTAGCATCACATAACCCCCCCAGGAAGCGACCAGCAGTCTACCTCTGCTTCGGACTGAAAATGTGCCAAGTACATCAAACTTCAGCTGCTTAAGAGTTCAGCTTTTAACCCTCCATGACAAAATCCAATCTCTGGTGGAACCAATTTAGTGGTAGTTAAATAATCGCACTACAAACAGAAAATTGTTATATATCATGAGCTGTCATGTGACTTGTTTTTGTTGGCACTCACGCACGCCCATAGATGTAAGTTCTCTGATCACAAATCGTTTTTCTTAGTGTCTGAAAATGTCCAAAACTATGTACAAGAACGCTTGTAAAATGGTAAATTTACACACTGCTTAATATTCACATCCACTGTCATTGTGCTGCTGACTTGATCTGTTGTTGCCTTTCACTGGTGTATGTGTGATGTCATCAGAATCAGCAGTGTGACGCTACAGTGGCACTTCACCCCCAACAAACATGTTGACTCTCACTGGAAATCTGAATGAGTGTGTGTGTGTGTGTGTGTGTGTTACACTGAGGGAGTCAGGAGAGACTGCAGTTATAACCAATGCACACACACACACACTACATAACTACATCCAATGGAGTGTGTCATTTGTTTGTTTTCTGATGCAAGTCTCCAAACTGTCACAGTCTTCAGAGCCATGAGTACACACACACACACACACACACACACACACATACACACACACGCTGGTTAGGTCACATCCCTTCTTGTTCTTTTTCCATTTTCTTCTTCTTCATCATCTTCTTTTTTCTTCTTCTATTATTATTATTATTATTATTAGTAGTAGTAGTAGTAGTATTGTAAATTATAGCACATTTGTGGGGTAATCTGTTGAAATCCAGTACCACTATATTCTGATGTTGAGCCAAAAGTGAAAGAAAAAGTGATGAAATCTAAGCGAGTAAATATCCTACATTACTGCACGTCACTCTGAGTTTTAAAACTGAAGCTTCATGTCTTTAAAAAATATAGTTATAGTGTAGTATAGTTAGTTTTTTCTGTGTCTGCAAGTGGCCAAGTGATATTGTGTCAGTGTGTGATATTGTCTGTATCCTCCACGCATACCCGACATGCATTGGAGTGTCTATTTTTTTTGTGTGCATATTTGTGTGTTTACGTAATTGTCTATTCTGCAAACTGTGTCCACAGCTTGTGCATTCGTGTGTGTGTGTCTGTGTGTGTGTGTGTGCACATGTGTGTTTTTGTATTAATAAAGAGTGATAAATGGCTGGCTCAGAGGAAGCATCGGATTCCTGCTCGGCTCCTGTTCCTGTGAGAAACCTTGCTAAAGAAAGCAGACATAAATAATAGCTGCCACCCCGCCATCCTGCCCACAACACTACACTGTGTGTGTGTGTGTGTGTGTGTGTGTGTGTGTGTGTGTGTGTCCACTTCTAACAGCATCCCATAGGAGAAAAAGTGCAAAGAAAACAAAGGTCAAGGATGTATTTATACTCACCCTGCACACACACACACATGCAAAAAGCCAGTGAGTGATGGCCCTGCCTCTCCTCAAAGACACATAGTAAAGTGTGTATACATTTATGTGGTGTGTGTCTGTTCCATCATCTGCTCTCTCCACCACATTGTGCAAGTACCTTATTTCCACATGGCCCCCCGGTTTGAAAGGGTCATTTTTGAGGGACGGGGGCCATTAAGGAGCCATGCTGTTGAAGTACAGAAGCCATTAAATCTACCTGTAACAGATGATTTCAGCTCGAGATTAGATTCAGAGGTGATTAACTTCATAATGAAAACAGCTGCATTAAATGTGCCACTGCTTACATCGCTAATGGGAACTTTAAAACAATTAAAATGACCTCCAGATTAGATTCAAAGTTTATAAATGGAGACAGATGGTGGAGGAGGGGGGGGTATCTGGTTGGTGTATATTTACTGTTTTTCTTCTGCCTTTGAGCTGCTGTATCAACTGAATTTCCCTTGCAGGGATCAACACTTATTGATCAACCTTAGCTGCTTAAACCCAGTCAAAGGATAAAGGCGCAGATTAACATTTTACTAATTTCTTAATGGGGCGATTGACTTCAGTGCAAATTAATGCAGGATGTATCATGTGTCCCATCCAGTCTGGGCCAGTCGCTGCGGACAGACAGAGCTTAAATCAATGGCTTCAGTATTCCTAGGCTTCTAATCTTTAATTTCCTAATCCTGTTGCGGTAGATAGTTTTGGTCAGTGGAGGATACAGTTTCACAAATCAGGAGCTAGACTGTAATTACAATATGTAAGTTGTAAATTGTCTGTATAACAGCCTGACGCTTAGTGGCACAAGCAGAAAAATTCACAGTGGCGATCTTGGCTGCTTAACTTCGATGTAACGGGATCGAAATGCAGCATGTCAGAATAAAAATGACCCCACGCTGAAGCACTTTCCAGAAATTAACATGACTCAACCTCAAGCAAAGTCAAGACGGACGCCAAATAAAACCACGAATAATAATAATAATGTCTGGCATGGTCAGGCCTTTCTGCATCATGTTATGTAAACTGTTGTCACACCGTTGTCACAAAATGAAAGGGGGAGAAAAAAAAAGAGGAGAAGAGAAGGAAGAAAGAAAATGGGGCAAAGAGTGGATGGAAAGATATCAGGAGTGCTAAAAAGTGTGCAAAAAAAAAGACATGGAAATATAAGAGATGAGAAACGGGCGCCTGAGTGTGTGATGACAGAGCGGGGTCTCCTGCTAAGACAGCCTGATTTCCTGAGTGCTTAAATGGTGGGGCTAAAACAACAGCAGGAACGACACGTCTAAGCCGTAGGTTATGCTAACACTCTCACCTCGCTCTCTCTTTCTGTTTCTCTTCTGCTCTCTCCATCCTCCTCCTCTTCCTTCAGCGCCTGGCTCTTCCTTCCTTCACCCCCCTGGCTAGTGTTACCGCTAACACCTACTGACGCGGGACAGGGTACCAGCCTGCTGTACAAACTGATGATCTAACCACCACAGCTGCTCTGTGTGTGTGTGTGTGTGTGTGTGTGTGTGTGTGCACACATGTTGTATGCCAGGGTGTGTGCATTCATGAAACATTATATGCCCTCTTCTATTTAAAGGCAGGGGCAGGACAGAACAGGAGACAAGTTAAAGTGTGTCTCCCTGAGATTACTGGTTAATTAGACTATGTGTGTGGCACTTTAAAAGGTCTCCTGTGATGTTTTCCTGCAAAGAAACAAAAGTTATGTCGACAGTCAGGCTTTTAAAAAAACGCAAACACATTGACTGTATTTTTTCAAATTTTACAAACTTTTTTGGTCGCTTGTTTTCCACAGAGAAAAGTTGTGAGCGCGGATGAATCGCTGACATTTTTAAGTGCTGAACTTGTAAGTTTCCTTATTTCCACATCCAGCAGTTACAAGGCAACATGATGATTCATGTGCACTGCTGCTTGATGGATCTCTTTTTGGATCCAACACGATTTTTGGGAACTTTCCTTTGCGGTTCTGCTGCATGTTGACATGATGGTATCAAATCATGCTCTACCACATCCCGAAGGTGTTCTGCTGGACTCAGATCTGAGGACTGAAGTTCACTGAACTCACAGTCATGTTGGTGGGAGCAGCTTGGGACAACATGGAGGATTATCGTGCAGGAAGGAGCGAAGAGAAGATGAATAAACTGTGGCATTAAAAGGGATGTACATGGACGGCAACAGCACTCAGACAGGCTGGGGCATTCGGACCATGATTGATTGGTATTAAGGGGCTCAAAGTGCGCAGAGAAAACATTTCCCACACTATTACACCACCAGCTGCAGCAGCCAGGACTGTTGACACGAGACACGTCGGAAGATATCTGGACTTGTCAGACTTTTCTCTTTTTATGTTTTGGCAAATCTTCAGTATTTCTCTATGACATTAAATATTCATGACTGATAAACAAAATAATACCCAAAGCACCTTTGACTATTATCTATGAAGATTTGAACACTCAGTATTACGCCGTTTGATCCAGGCTGAGCGTTGGCAGATCCGACCAGGTTCTGATCACAACACATTTACACCTTACACCAGATAGGGTGTCCAGATATACCAGGTGTAAAGTGGGTGTTAGTTCCCACCTTGGGTCAAGCTTGAAAACCGCTGGAGGCTACATTTCCCATAATCCAACTAACCAAATGCATATTTATGTTAGACCCTGTAGCTCATGTATTAGGAGCTTGAAAAAAAAATCAAAGAAGCTGTTTGATCTAAATTGTTTGATTGAGTTCTGCCCCACAGACTTGGCAGTCAGCCATCATATTCCCAATCAGGGTTATAATCAGGCCTTTATTTCATGTATTTCATAATCCCCCCACCACACACACACACACACACACACACACACACACACACACCCTCTGGCTGCAGCTGGTCTAATATTTTATCCTTTGTGAGCACTTAACTTAGGAAAACACTGGCCTGCAGGAAACACTAGAAGGTTTGGAGCAGCAGACAGGTAGAGACGGTAATGTGGCGACAGTGAGGTTTGGAAATGCTTCCATCTGCATGATGAGGTGGGGGGGGTGGCCTTGAGGTGAGGGAATGACCCAGAGGAGTGAGAAGGCAATGAAGTAAAGTTCTATGTTTCACTAAAGTGTTTCCTGGCAATGCTGTGTGTGTGTGTGTGTGTGTGTGTGTGTGTCTATTCCATGGCCCCCTCAAACTTCCCTAAAACATTAAGACTACAGTATTCCTACTGTATTCCTCAGTGTGTGCATGTTTCAACTTACACGTGTTACATGTGAACTGTTTGCATGTCTGCATATATTCCTGATGTCTATGTGTTTATGTGTGTGTGTGTGTGTGTGTGTGTGTGTATCTGTGCTTCAGAAAAGATTTAATGTGTGTTTCCAACCACTAACGTTATGTGAATATCAAGACTCATAATTCACAGAGATGAATAAAGAGATGAGGTGAGTAAAAGAGTGCCAGTCAAAGCTCAGATGATGGAGAGCCATGTGGTTTTTACTCAGCATTCCCACTTCATTTTTTATGTGCAAAGTGAAAACGCCGACGAAAGCAGGTGAATAAAAATAAACTGACAGAGAATCCTCAGAAACAGGACTTGTGCTGTATTTGCACGGCGACGCATCCGATGCGTTTGGCTCAGATATACCTGAGTTGAGACAAAGTGCACACTTTGACTTTTAATGTCGAGATGAAGTTTGGAAGGTCAGGCTCGATTTGATTCGTTCGTAAATTCATTAGCAGCGCTGATGCCTCTCACGTCTGAAAAAAAGTCAGTTGTGCTGGAAGGGAGAGAAGTCGAAAACCCGCCGGTGAACTTTTTCAAAATTTCTTTTACGCTGGAATACTTTTTCACCGGTTTGTCTTGGCCTATGATTTGTTATAATATTTTATATGTGCAGGAGACAATGCCAGCTGTTGATTACAGAGAAATAACAGACGTGGTAAAAGCAGAGTTGGGAACCTGGACTTCCTGCTGGGCTGAGGTGAAAGTCTCAAGCTGTCGTCACTTGAAACTGCTGTTCGCCTTGTACAAATAAAAAGAAATACCATTTGGGCCTTAAGTAAATTCGACTTTTTTTTCAAGGCGTGATTCGTCACTTCATGACTTATTACAACTTGTTATTTATTGGTTCTTGTATTGGCGATTACAGTAATTATGAAGGACTTCTTCCAACACTGTAAGCAACTCAGAAAATTTGTCGACTAACTACTATTTTATACCCTGAGCCAGATGCTCAGTAGTTACAGGGGAAGGTGAAGAGGTTGAGGTATTTGGTCACTGACAGTAGCCTCCAAAAACCCACAACGCATTGCCTACAGTGTAAGAAACGTACCACACTTATTAAAATTCATCCTGAGGGGAACACGAATTATTATAATAATTTCTATTTACCTAATTTTGGTGTCGCTGAAGAAGACCCATCAGGATTCATCCTCTGGGAAACATGAATGTTCTGCACAAATCCAACCTGTAAACACAGAGATATTTCACAGGATGAGTGAAAACCTTGACTTTCTAATGACGCTCAAGAAATCAGCAGATCACCGATGTTCTTAGGATGCATCCTCTGGGGAACATGAATGTCATGGCACAGCAGTCCGTCCAGCTGCCATCATGAAAGCAGTTCTGCTAGCAAGAAAAATCTGTACGTTTTTTGTCTTGACTTGAAATATTGAATTTTTATATTCTTCTCTAATGTTTGGGTCGTCGCCCACCATGTTTTTTTCATTTTGCAAAGTGCAAGAGCGTTCACATTCATTACGGCAACCTTCATCATCAGCATCTGGGTTGTCGGGGTGACCGTGACAAAACACAGGTTCACATGTTAGTCAAAGCGAAGCTGAAGTTTTCCATTTGTTTAGTTTACAACTAAGGTCATCGCACATTTTGTTTTCCTTCTTCGCTGGCAGTGTGTTGTCACACGGGCGGCCTCGGATCCCTTTGTTGCCGAACCCCAAACGTACAGAGGCTTTTAGTTCCCAGGAGCCTTTACCACTGGCACACACACACACACGCACGCACGCACAACTCATAGCTTATACTGTGTGTGTGTGTGTGTGTGTGTGTGTGTGTGTGTGTGTGTGTGTTAGTTTTGGCTGTGTTCCCGTAGTGGCTATAATCAGGGGCGTCTTTGACACGTCACAGTTTCCCCACCTAGGCATGACCTGCCCTCAGCCAGGAAACACTGAACAAACCAACTGTGCCAAGTTGTGCGTGTGTGTCTGTGACAGAGAGGGACGAAAGTGTGTGTTTTTTAGTGGAGGGTGTGTTAAAACATCATTTGTGTGTGTGTGTGTGTGTGTATATCATACATGCCTTGGAGCTCTAAACCACAGCTTTGACTGAATGAGTCATATTTTCACGTTTACATGCCTGTTAGCTTCTCCAAGGTTTTTATCATTCAACAGAACAACTGACCACATCTTACTACGTATATTTTAGTTTTGTTAATTCCATTTTACTGTGATCAAAGTGAGAGAGAAAGAGGATTTAATGCAAGCAAAGGCAAAGGAAAGGTTGTTATTGTTGAGGATCTTTGGCAGCGTGGATGAAGGGGCGGTGTTGTCTGTCTGTCTGTCGGCGGGTCGATCGGTGGTTCCACCACTTCGGTCCAGACTGAAATATCATCATATGTCCCCTCAGGATGATTTGTAATAACTGATGATCCTCTGAATTACAAGTTGCACTGAAGAGAGGAGGCAGGAAATTGCAGGTATTAACTTCTTCCTGCTCCGTCTCAGACGCGTGGCACTTGTTAGCTTGTCGACTGAGAATTTGCTAATGGAAAATTTTAGTTGTCATTGTTTGTTTATTTGTGTTTCTTTAGCACATATAGCCTACTGCAATAAAGTCCTGGTCAACATCTTATCTGGTCGGGGTTCCTGTGTGCATGTTAGCATGCTGATATTAGCTGTTGCACAATTAAAGGTCCCAATGCAAACGAGGTTTTAATGAAGCATGAGGCGACATCTCTCCACTGATGAGTCATGTTCAGGAATCTGCAGCTGATGTAATGAAACACTATTCAGTGTTATTTTGACAGAACAACTGAAGGTGGGTTTAATATGAAAATGAAACTACTCAGCTACCACATGAAAAAAAAAAAAAAACGACAGCCGTGTTTACACAGTGCTTCTAATAGGATCAGAGTTGTGAGTCATCCCAAGTTCTCTGAATAACAAAATAATTCAGTTTAAGGTTAACGGCATTTGTGGTTTTGAAAAACTCACTGACAAACTGTTGGTGATGATTCACAATGGATTTATTTAAGTTATTTACATTAATGCTTGTTCTCATCTGAGAGCAGCAGGGTTTTCCACAAAAACTGTTTTGTTTTTTTTTACTTACTCAAGCGTGTCTTTCATTTTCCGCTTTACGAAGGTGTGTCCAAAAGACCCGTAATATTTGACAAATGTGAAAAACCATTGAATAATATGTCAAACCAAACCCAGTGTCTGAGCCAACATTGCCTAAGCGGGTCCATTAGTCCTTCTCTAAAGACAAAAAAAACATTTCAACGTAGATAAATAGCTATTTTTGGTTTTGGTTACGTTAAGGAAGCAAGATTTTTTTTCAAAGAAATAATAAAATCATATGGATGAAAAATAGGATGACAAAGCACTCCAGTTTCATCAGGACTTAACTGGACTGGATTTATGTAGTGCCTTTTAAAAAAAAAAATCTGAAGTGCTTTGCTTCACTAACCCACACACACACACACACACACACACACACACACACACACACACACTCTCGGTTCAATGGCAGCTTTGTGGTCAAACACCAGCTCCCTTCTGAGGAAACAAAAAAATTAACCACAAACATGTTAATCAAAATTCCTCTGGGAAAAACAAATTAATCATCATAATGAAAAAAGAATCCAATAAACAGAGGGAACAGTGAAGCAGCTTGGACAACACACACACACACACACACACACACACACACACAGCCAGAACAGTGGCATACACAGGCCTTGAGCTCCTCGTGGTTTTGGATGAATCTTGAACTTTTTTTTATTGTTCTGTTTTTATTGTTCTATAAATGAAGCTTTACAACTTCCCAAAATGAAATAACTACAAACAGAGACAGCCAGTCTGGGGGTAAGTCACTGCCGCTACACACATTTCTGGTAATCTTCTACACAGCTGCAAAAGTTGCACAAGTTTACCGAACCACGCTCACTTAATGGCAACTGACTGAATGACTGGCAGCTTTGGTCGCCCAGCAACACTAATGGAGATATGCAGCACATCACCGACTGGTCTTATATGGTGCGGCGCTCCTGTCAGTCATGACAAATACAGACTCACAACGTGAGCATCGATTCATCATCTCACGTGAAAGGAGAGTAAATATTCATGCTTTATGTTTGCCCTGTGGACTGCACCGGCGAGGAACAAGAGGTAAAGAAGCAGAAATGAGGGCAGAGAATAAAGTTACAGAAGAAGAAAGAGGAACGAAAGAAAGAACGAAAGAGAAGAGAAGAGAAGAGAAGAGAAGAGAAGAGAGGGACTGAGGGAGGGAGGGGAGCAGAGAGGAGAGGAGCCAACAGGTTGACCAGTCCAGGCAGCACGGTGTTGGTGTTGGCATCATGTTGTGGTACACTGTCACCACACGCGCACACACACACACACACACACACACACACACACACAAATCCAGAAGAGGTGACTTCACCTCTGTAAAGTTTGTGCTAACATATAATCACCCACTGACTGACCACAGCACGCTTTATAGACTCCCAGAGCTCGGCAATCAAACACACACACACACACACACACACACACGCACGCACATAAATATGCATGTACACAAACACGTATGAATTGCGCATGTACGCACTCACACCCTCGGGGCGTACACTTACTAACCGCTCGCAGTAACGGCCCACTTAAAGCTTAGAACCACAGAACAGGCCAAACCACAGTTTTAACCTCAGACACGACCGCAGAGGAAAACAACCTCCAGTGTGTGTTTCTGCAGCGGTGACTTCATGCAGCGGACGCCATCTTGCTTTCAAATCTGAATATTTACACTTCTGGAGATGAGAATAAATTTTATATTACAACTTTCTTAAGAATATTTTTTTCAACAATATTAAATTTTGCAACTTTACCTCATAATATTATTGAAATATGATGTTACTGAAATACTGTTTCTAGTAATCATTTTATACTAGTTCACATTATGGCTTTTCTTCCTCAAAATATTTACTTTTGTCTTTCAAAAATTACAAATTCATGTTTGATGTCTTACAAAAGCAGTTCAAAGTGCTTTACATGGCAAAATATTCTCTAAATATTAAAACTTTTTCTTGCAATATTAAGAGCTTTCTCATAAAATCCCAGTTTTATTCTCCAAATAATACATTTTCTTGTAACATTTTGACTTAATTCATGAAATATTATGGATATTTTTTAAAATATCACGAGCTGTTTCCTCACTTCCTACTTGCTGTCTCACACAGACACCATTTATCTTTCATTTGTGAGAGTGTGATAAATCATCTTTCAATTATGTCCGTCCACCCTGAAAACACACCCACACATACACATTAAGACAATGGTGTCGTTTCAGTTTTTATTGTGTAGTTGGGAGCAGTGTGTGTGTGTGTGTGTGTCTGCATGTAGGGGGTCATGGCGCCGCTGAGTGGCTCGTTGTTTGCTCAGCATTTTATTGCTG
This sequence comes from Psettodes erumei, assembly GCA_016785225.1. Classification (NCBI taxonomy): domain Eukaryota; kingdom Metazoa; phylum Chordata; class Actinopteri; order Pleuronectiformes; family Psettodidae; genus Psettodes; species Psettodes erumei. Next base: position 1,166,943 of record JAFBJZ010000672.1, on the reverse strand, counting down.
CAGCCTGGTTTTCATTGACAGTCCCATCAGACTCTTTACACTTTAGCAGCTCGCCCCGGCTTTATGTTCGCACACATGCGGCTCCAGCTGCCGGGAGTTTACGGAGGATTAACACTCGCCCTGACTGAAGCTGCGCAGCCGCCGCACGCCGTCGCTTCTTTTGGGAGGAGGGACGTTCACGACGAGCGGAGCGGTCGGAGTGGTAATCCTCCGCTGTAAAGTTTCAGTGGACTAACTTAACTTAATGATGTAGTAAACAGCTGCAGTGACATGGCTCTTTTTTAAAAAAAAATCATTCCTCCATCCAGATGCACATTCGCAGGTGCAGGTCTGACCACCAGGAGCCACCAGCACGATGACACTGCAACATCTGGACAAGCTGGGGAGTTAGTGCACGACTGCCAGTCAGCAGGTTGTGTGTCGGGTCATTGTGGTGAATCAGTGTATCACCTTTTGCATTAGGAGTCATCCATCCGTCCATCCACTTCCTGACTGACTGGAGGACTCCATCTAATGTGTTTCGCCAACGGACCTTCTTCAGAACCACACAAAGGCGTGACCGCGTGGTAATAATTTCACCGCTGAGTGAGGCCAGTAGGCTGATGCTTTGTGGAAAAGCAAAAAGAAAACACTGAGTCGGACCTAAGATGATGAGCAGATGATAACTGAGCCCGCGGTGGACGCTCATCGGCCCGGTCGGCGTGACACATCGGCGACTGAGTGAGTCTGTTGAAACTTTGCTCGGCCCTGAACATACTGAAGGGGACGGTCGTAGCAATCGATGTCGCTCAGCAAAACGCAGCGCGTATGTGTGTGTGTTTATTTGTGTGTACATCTGTTTTTATTTGTGTATGTTTGTGCTTGAAGAGTTGCACTCATCATACATTGTCAGTCATCTGTATGGTTCATATTTTCCACTGGTTGCAGTTGTGGAGCAAATAACCTGTTCAAACACATGCATGCACACACACACACACACACACACACACACACACACACCACACCCCCCCCCCAACACACACACACACACACACACACACACACACACACACACACATATGCAAAGAGTTGATTTACAGGGGGTGTTAAGTATGACTAATGGCGTCGTTTGTTTTGCTGTCATGTTATTTCCCCGCAGTGCTGTGGAAATAGCTGGCACGTCACCTATTAGAGCTGATAATGACTTCATCCCTCACTGCATTTCAGGGCATGTGTGTGTGTGTGTGTGTGTGTGTGTGAAGAGAGAGAGAGAAAGGACGGGAGGGGGAGCGTTTGTCTGAAAGGAGAGAGAAACAGAAAGTTAGAAGAGAGAGAGAGAGAGAGAAGAAGACTGAGAGTAAAGTCACTTCTCATTTATTCGCTCATTCATTCTTGATGAAAAGCGACAGGTAACAGCAGTTTATTGTGAAGCGACGGTGAAAATGATCTTTCTCGTTCCCAGCTTTTCACGAGGAATTCAGTGAAGTCTTTTAAACGTTCCTCTCTTTAAAATGTGGCCTCTGCTGCTTATTAAAGCTTTGTCTGTAACGCACAGCTGCCGTTTCTTCCACATACATATATCGACTGCTGCTTACGTAACAGCTTCTCCCTCGCAGCGCCGCGGAAACACACGAGTGTGTATGTGTGTGAGGTTTTCTTCATCCAAAGACATAGTTCACAGTGGAGACTTGTTTGGTTTTAGTTATTTTACAGACAGAGCTCCACACCCCAGCGACCTGGGCTCCACCCGCTGCAGGTGGACGTACAGCGACGGATGAAGCACCTGTGCAGACGGAGCAGGCGGCTCCCCGTGCGCCGACGGAGGCCGATGTCTCGTCGGTCCAGCGGAAGCATGAAGCAATCACCGGTGACAAACACAGTGACAATGCCAAACGTAGACAACAGAAGGGAAACAGACAAGACTAAACAAAGACTAAAGGAATAAAAATGACAAACAGGTCTAAACAGGAGAAACTTTAAACCTCTGAAACAGTGCAAGCAACAGCCGTCTCTGTTTGGGGGGGGGGGCTACATTTGGATGCACTTCAGCAATAAAAGCAACGGAAAAGCAGAGCGCAATATTTGCAAATCAAGAGTAGGATATAAAGCTGGGTAAACTTAAAAACACACAGTGGTGTGTAACGTCATCGCTCAGTCCGTCGGGGACAGACATTCGTGTTTATAGCCAAAAAGAAAAAAGGATGAACAGCTCTCAGAGAGAAACAGAGATCCGGCTCACAGTCAACGAGCCGTGATTCCCGTCTCCCAAAAAAACCAAGCGATTCTTCGGTGGATTTGTCAGCAAACAACGGTCCAGTTACATTTGAATCCGTGCAGCGGCGGTGCGATCGACTGACCAGCCAACGTTTGCGTCCATCGCGCCGTGCTGCAGGGATTCATTCATCTTCAGCTTTAAAATGTGTCACACAAACACAGTTTAACTGTGAGGAAGCTCCTCAGGTTGCCGCGGGCGCACACGCTGACTGATGGGTCGTTTCCGAGCCAAAGGCTGTGACACTTGGCAAACAGCTCGATCACCCTGGCAGAGCTGGACTCGCCGATTCAGCAAATTCAACGCATTAAAAATCCAAACATATACTTTCTCCTCGTCTGGTGATTAACTTCGAATCCTGATCCTTGATCCTCTTTGAGACGAGGTGATGTTTCTGCAGCCTGACTGGAGTCCACCTGTGGTAAATTCAACTGGACTGGATACGATTTAGAAGGAACAGACCTGTTTGTGGACTCACAGCTGGCAACGCACATCAGGGAAAGGTCGCAATGTCAAGCATAAATGTCAAAAATGTCGTAAAGGGGAGAAGTTTAGAACAACCGGAACTTTGGTGCTGACGGGGATCCATGTGTGGAGATTGGAGATGGAACTTCCCCATGGAAAGCCATCAGTGTAGCACTGGACGTAATTATGATTTAAACATGATTAAGAAAATAAGGCTGCAAGGGGTCTGAATACTTTCTGAATGCTCTGCATATTCACATATATTCAGAAAGTGTGTGTTGTGTGTGTTTGCAGTAGTGCGCTGGTGGGTGCAAGCAGGCAAGTGTGAAAGCTCCTGCATGTCAGCGTGCAATGTGTTGATGAGCGTGTGTGTGTGTGTGTGTGTGTTCTCCCTGTCCAGAGGTTGAGGAAACAGTAGGTGGCAGGTATAATATGTAGCGGAGCACAGAGGTTAGGCCGTCCGCCGAGGCGAAGGAGTGTGTGAGTGAGAGAAGAGAGAAACCTCATCCAGCTTATTGTGGAGAGCTTGTCAGGATTTATTAGGCTGGGTAAGCACACTGAGCCCCCGACCTGTCGTAAAACACACACACACACACACAAAAAAATAATCTCTCTGCCTTCTCGCTGCTCAACACACACACACACACACACACACACACACACACACACACACACACACACGCGTGCAGAGTGGAGTCATAAAGCAGCTCCAGATAACTTAAGCTGAGTAGAGGGACTCGATGACATCATGACAGCTACAGGGCAGCGCTGCCTTTTCCATGTTTTCCTTCGCCGGAGCGAAAGTTTACCCTCTCCACGGCAGAGGAGGAGGAGGAGGAGGTGGTGCAGAGAATAATGGGGAGGTGATCAGAGAGAAGAAGAGAGGGGGAGAAAGAGGAGAAAGGGAGGAGGAGAGAAGACAGGGGCAGAGGTCGCATGTTCGATACCTCCGCCGCCTTGTAAACCTTCAGCTCTCCGTCAGTAAGAGTTTGTTTTCCTGTCAAATAGTTGTTTCAGGGAGTTTTTCCTTATCTGGACTGAGGGTGGTAATTATACATCTTGCACATTTGTCAGTCTGCGATACTGGGCTACTGTAAATCAATAAAAATGACTTGACTTGGTTACGTTACTCGATAAGCATTTTGGATTTCAGCATTTACACCTTTTAAAGGGAATTAAAGGATCTGGACGCGTGTTTTCACCGCCGACTCCTTCAGCGCCTCAAAGTGAACGTGCTGCCAGTTTATCCATGTTGAGATGAACAGGGATGAGGCGAGAGAAGAGAGAGAGAGACGTCCTCACTAAAGGAGAAATTTGGGCTGAATGACAGAGAAGTGGGACGAACAGAAGAGCTCGTATTGTTTTATTGAAGCTGGATACAACCTCCCCCCCCAGTTTGTCCTCGCACGTCGAGCCTGTACGACCCCTCGAGCTGTCAGCACTCAGCTCGTATTAACGCGCTCCCCTCTCCGCCCAGCTTCCCAGAGGCTTCTTACATTAACTCGGTGCTATTGTACGGAGGGTCAGCGGGGGTAAGCGCTGTGCATTTGGGAAATTGCTGTGCAGTTATAGTGGGGTTTGGCCATTTTATGACCATTGGTCCACTCCGAGGAGAGTGTTGACATCACAGACGCGCTGACCTGACGGGGCGGCGCGAGTAGCGACGCTCTGACTGCGTTTTCCAAATTTCAAGATTATTTCGCGGATTTTATTTGACAGCGGAGAGAGACGGGAGCACGGGTCACGGGAGGTAAAAGTTTCTGAGGACATTAACTAAAGATCTGCAGCGTGTTTGTCCTTATTTACTCAAGGACCACACAAACTGAAAACTGTCTCATGCAGGATGTGTTTTTAAGGGCAACTGAAGTGATTTTATGCCGTTTCCAGGCGCTGGCGTACACAACTGTTGCTCACATATCCCGGAGCATCGGCCGTGCACGTGCACCTCAGAAATTAAAGCCACATCTCTCAAGATGCAACATGCACATGAACGCTGTGGGCAGTCTGGGTGAGCAGCGTTAAAATTGTGCAGATTCAGTCTCAGGTGTGTCCTCCATCGGTGGCAGGTGACTGTCGTGTGGTTATAAAACCTCTGGCCTCAGAGAGAAGTGATCTGACCAGAGCCCTGCACCCCCTCATCACTGCTGCATGATAACAATGGCCAATATGACACACCCCAATCTCTGACCAATCTGCTGGTGGTGTAGACGGCAGCTCGACAATGTATAAAAATGACGATCCTGGTTAAAACGCACACACACACACACAATATGAGAACCAGCTTTAACAGATAGTGAGAGGGAAAAAACTTTTAAAAATAAGAGACACGTTGCAAAGCTCTCGTTTCAGCAGGGCATTCAGCGGAGAGCTTTAGTGACCGTGTCATTGTTTTTCACATGACTCGATTATTTGTCTTGACTTTCAAGCTGTGCCAGTCCAGCGCAACATGTTTGAAGCGAGCACAGTTCAACTTACCGCGTTGTCATGTTGCATTAGTGTCTTTGATGTGCCTGCAGTTCCAAATATATCTTCAACTGATAAAGTTCAGCAACAGAAATCCCTCCGACATGCACAACACGTGTCAAAACAGCCTGGCATCAGATCATATGGAGCTGCACTTTAGGCACATCAGATGAGTCAATACTTTGCTAAATTGAAAAAAGACTCGCGCCTCTGATGGTAATTGGCGACAGGCACGACAAGCAGGTTATTGTAGGAACAGGAAATCGTAAAAACATCCTGCGCGAGCGTCAACACAACGTGAGCAACAGCGACAGAATCAAAGCATCCGGAGGAGAGCGCAAGAAGAACAAAATGTTTGTTTCTTCATGCGGCACGAGGAAAGATTTTATTTCATGTAACAAAAATACACCTGTTTATTTATACGAATCCATATGACATAAATACACCTGTTTATTTATATGACTCACAACAGTCGTTTCACACAAGTGACCGACACACTCATCTCCAGGCACACACACACACACACACAGTGACAGGTGTGCTGGTACAGGTGCGCACAATAAATGAAATGGTCAGTAATGCTAAACTACTTATGGAGTAATTTAGAAACTATTAACTATGATGCACAACTTTACTTAGAGTAAGTACGGATTGAGAAAATGATGATTAATAAGTACTTGTGTTGGAAAGTCATCAATGTATTGATTCACAGATGAGCTAATCAATCCATATTGACCATATGTGTATATATATATATATATATATACTGTATAGCATATGAGTATATCAGTTGTATAAGTAACTCTACATTGTTTGCTACATGGGCTAAAACATTCAGGATGTACTGAACAATTTGTTGACTATATTACATAGTGTACCATGAGAAATTCCAGTTTTATGTTACTACCAACATGAGTATTTCATTATAGTAGCGAGCGTACTTGTTGGGAAGCACATGTCTGCAGACGCTGGTCTTGATGGGCGCTTTGTTTACGCGAGTGAAAAGATGGAAGCGGTCGGCCTTGAACGGATTACGGCGGGAGGTTTGATCCCTCTCATCATCCCTGTCTATCTGGCTTTGACTGGAGTCTGGTACAAACAACGCGCACACGCACAGACAGATGCACCTTTTTGTTTTCCTCTGCAGCTTGTTTCTGGGAAAGATGGAGGCAGGTCTGAGTCAGCATATTGAACATATTTTGGCACGGCGACGCTGAAATCAATAACAACGGTCCGCAGCAGAGCAGACGCCGTCTCGACAGGGTGGTCCACCTTGTCATCACCGGGGGAAGCTCTCTGGTACTCTCTCTCTCACACACACACGCACACACACACACACACACACACACACACACTATTCAGAACACCGTCTAGTTTACCTCTCATTGTCCAGGTTTTAAGTGTGTTTGACAGGAGGCCCGGATTACACCGCTGTTGTCTTTCTTGGCATATCCATCCCATAATAATATTATGACACTTTTATCAAAACAATGGAGCAGATACACACACACACACACACACACACGCAGACAAATACATAATGCACGCACGCGCTGAGCCTGAAGGTCAGCTCGTTGAACATTTTCCTTCACCTGAGGCACCGCTCAGCCAAACGTGAAGCATCATAACCACATTACCACATGTGTAACATATATACAAGGATGGCTGATTGTGCGCTTTTGTGCCAGGATAGAAAAACAAAATCAATAAAGACTAACATGTATGATGACAGTCCATGAGAGGAAGGACAGGACGAGCTGAAGCTGAAGCTCCAGTAATGTCAGCTACAATGAGAGGAAACTGAAACACAGCAAATATTCATAACAAAAGGTAAACAGTGGTTACAGGTGAGGCCATATCACCTGAATACACAAGGTGTGTAAGATGAATTCCCCCAGAAGCCTGTTCTCCTCTGAGGTACTGAAAAAGTAAGGTACCGCAACGAAAGAAGAAAAAAGTGGAGATTAAAGTCCTTGGGGCCGTGGGATATAGTTACAAACCAAACCTGGTAGAAATGATGACAGATTTAACGTGGAGGGATCTCGAGGAAAAAATGGCTAACTGCAGCTTGTCAAACAAGGAGGTTTTTTTCTAGTTGTGTGTGTCATTGGGGGTGGATGAGGGTGGGGGCTGAAGGTACCTCGTCAGGAACAGGCTCTCAGCGACTCCAGCATCTTTCCGAGAGGAGTACCAAACAAGTTATGCTTCAAATTAGATTCACAGGAGAGAGACAGAGACGTATTTTGAAGTTCTCGGTCCAAACGTTGAAACATGTCATAAACCCAATGGGTCCTATTCATTTAGGATTAGTCATGGCTGAAAATCTGCTGAACTTTGAATGGGTTCTGCCACAGAGAGCCAAATTACTTATTACCCGTTTCACATGGTTATTCGTGCCAAAGAACCATCAGAGACTCAGATGAAAAGAAAACACGAGAATTACCCCCCCACCCCCACTAGGAAGAGTTCATCACTCGCTGGAAAACGCAGTGATCATGTTTTCTCCTCCAGTTGAATCCTCATATTCACCACAGCACATGCTACTGATTTTCTGATTGCTTCTAAACTACAGTTAAAATACAAAACCTTTCGCAACTTCCCCCCAAAAAATATCAACAACACCGACTGCAGCACAAAGTGGAAGCAGCATCTGTTAACCAAAGTGCCCAATATTTACCCCACTGTCCGCAGTATTTCATCAACTAACCTCATTCCAAATGAAATCACATTACAAAATATGCAATGCAAGCATTGTCGTCAATAGCTTTTTTTTATTGGTAAAGGGGTCTTCAGTTTTTCTACCTTTAATTTACATTCGTTAAAAACTTCTATTATGACACGGATGTATAATTAACAAGTACTTCTCACAGGTGAAGGTAAACCCCCGAGTTTACTGAAGCAGATAATGAAGCGCTTTCATGATAGCGGTCGGTGCTGGACCACAGGGGAACCAGAACTTTTTCTTCATGAGCCGAGACCTTCTGGATATGAGTTGGGTCGCACGCACACGCTCCTCGTCCTCTCTGATCTCTGCGCTGCCGACACAGAGAGGAGAGGAGAAACAGAGAGGCCACTGTTGTGGCAGTCGACGGAGCGCAGACTCATTTCATCTTACTCTTAAAAACCAAAGAATGCCTCTGTTTTGAATTGTTCCGCTTGTGTTTTCACTCGAAACAAATGCCTGTGTTTTGTTTGGGCAAAAGTCAAGTGGTCATATTCGGTAGGAATCAACAGCAGAAACGGTTTCGAAACCGACGGCGGCGACGGGGAGGACGAGGGGCGATGAGCATCTTAAGATATGGTTTCTGCTCAGACCAGAACCTCTACACATTAATAATAAACAGGATGTGCAAAACCGTACAAAAAGAAAGGCACTTATGTTGGTCCATCAGTTTGGTCCAGACTGAAGTATCTCCTGAACAGATCGCCATGACATTGACATCTGATATTCAGATGAATTGTAAAAAGTGTAATAACTCTTCTGACGTGCCATCTGGTGCCATCATCAGGTTAAATTTTGAACTCATCAGGGATTTTGCTTTGAAAGGTGAAAAAAACGTGTGACGTTCCCATCAGTCTCAGCTGCTCGTGTCCAAAATCACTACTAGCGCTACTGTAAAGCACATTACATTACATTATGTCCACTATTAGTCTGACTATAAACGTGTCCATAGCACAGACACTACCTTCTTCTGCAGCTGGAATTCATTGTGACAGCTGTGAATCCTGTAGCTGCTGCGCTCCATCTGCCCTTTTCCTTTGTCTCTCACTACCTCATCATGACTTTCTCTTCTGTGTTATCTCTCCGTTTCACCTTTCTCTTCTGTCACCCCCCCCCCCCCCCCCCCCCCCCAACCCCCCTGCCTCCCTCTCCCAGGCTCCAGGTGAAAGACCTCCTTTCTTTTGGCCGTCTCTCGTGCAGCTGCCGCCTCCAGTAAACACCTCAGGGTGCTCGGGGGCTCCTGCCGCTCCAGCACCACCAAACAAAGACGGCGGTTATGTGTTGGCCTGGCTTTTATGTAACCTGGCAGCGGGTTTAGAGAGTCGGCCCCGTAATCAAAACATCACAGGTTCAATCCTCGCAGCGGTCGAGCGTGTTTACACGAGAATGTCGACATGCTTGCTGACTGCACCACTGTATACCACAACTTCTGCTCAAGGTGCTAGATATGGTATTTTAATTACTCATTACCACCTTTATTTTGACACGTTATTGTTATTACCTAAAACAAGCCTCAGCATGCCATGCAGCTGTAATGTGAATGAAAACATAAGCAAAATAAATGCAGCCACTAGATGGCACTGTCACTTGAACGTAAACGCTGTTTATGGGCATTTGGTGCAAAGTGTGCCGCTGTTGTTTTTCTTCTTGGGAGGACGGTTTCTGAACGGATGGATGGAAATACACAGGATGGGTGTCAGGTTGCTCTCTTCGTGGAAGATGACCTGATATGTGAAGGAACGTCTGGAGTCACAGCTCTAGGGCTACTGCACCGCGCCGTTGCCACGTTGCGTAGCCTGGGCTCAGTTTGATCCTTGTCACTGTTGTTTTTAATTGCTACGTTGTGATTTCTCTTTGCTCGTCTCCGGTTACTCCGGTGGTCTTGGCTCCCGTGTTGCCGTGGCAAGGGCAGAGGGTGGCTGGTGATGATTGATGACCAGGATGCAGACCTGACTGCATTCACAAGCAGGTGCAAGACATCAGCGAACTCCCTTGAGAATGTTACAGCGAACCCGAACCTGAACATCTGTCTGCAAGAACGGTATGCTTGCGTGCACTTGTGTGTGTGCATGTGCGTTTGCTTGGCAGGATGGCCCATGATGATAGCGTGTGTTTGGCAGGGTGGCTTAGCAACAATCAGGTAAAATGCCCCATTATGAACATTCCTTAGTTCTTAGATCTTAGCAGTTGTTTATCCAGTCACAGACATTATTACACCGTGGCCCAACGTGGATAAATTTAGCATAAGACTCAACAACCATTTACGACCCATTGTTATTGGAAAGTCTGTAGTTTGATTCCAAATTGATACATCCACTGTGGAAAACAAATTGCTGGCATCAAAGCCAAGCACACTGTGGCTTACAGTTAATGCAGCGAGTTATCCTAGAACCTTTTAGTTTGCCGGACAAAATTACCTTTACGTGCTAAATTGCTTTCAGGGTCATGTGGGTTTGGAAGGTAGCGGAGCACGGATCAGACAGAAGATGAACCGTTGCTGGACACGCTGCAGGTGTGTCAAAGAGTCCTTGGTTCACCTGAAACTCACACAAACACACGTACAGAAGCAGCAGGGTTGAGCTGTCGCATCCTGCTGTGGGAAAACAAGATCCCAGAGAGAGAAAGCCTGGACCTCAGTCCCTCTTCCTCAGCCCACGTCCAACTGGCTGTATGACCACACTGAATAAGCAGCGTGCCTCTGCAGCACCGCAAAGCCGGAATATGGTGGCAGACAATATGAAGTCAGGCAGCGATGGACAGAAACAGCTAACTGTTTGAATGCAAATGCAGTCTGATACAATCACCAATTCACCAATCAAACTTTCCCTCGCCATAAATCATTTTAGAAAACTCTGCCTTTCGCAGAACATAGAGACATGGAGGTGAGCACAAGCCGAGAACATTGAAGGAAAACTGCTGAAGAAGAAACTGAGAGAACCTTTTTTTTTCTTATTTGGCGGTGCCTGTGTTTTCCCAGCACCTTGCAGAGAAAAGAAACAGTGTTTTCTTAATGACGAGTAGCGGGTGAAAACGTCACATCGGCCAAGAAGCCCCCTCCACTCCCTCAGAGGCAGCAGTAGTAGTAGAAGAAGAAGTGAGAGAAAGTGACACAAAACACGCCATGTTTTGTTCCCAACTGCTGCCGCCTGCTTCTCAATAGCAACAGCTATGTAACCCGTAAACCACGCACTGTAATTTCTTTCTCTGTTCTTGCAAAATATCCCAAAAGTACCAAGTACCACAAGTTCTTGGGTATGACATGTCCCATAATTACTCTGTAAGTTGCAGGCTGCACTGATGGATGATTGAAGATGAACTCCTCTTCCTCCCTGATGCTGATGCATATTTGTCTCAGGTAAGAGCCCAGAGGGTTCGAGTACCTGCAGCACACGCGGCATCAGCAAACTTGTGTGGCATTTTAGTCTGACAACAATACAAAGGTATAGAGGAATGTAGATGGTGAAGGACAGAGCGGGCTTTGTTAGGGCTCTGGAAACACTTGACATGGAACAACTTTTGGAGGAAAAATCTATATGTTATAATGTCATTACTGCTCAGCATCTCTAAATTTCAAAATCCAGTTTATAAAATCGCTGAGTGAGAGCAGGTGTAACACTGGATTCACCTCACGTACTGTATTTGATTTAGATGGATTGACCTCATTACTGTTCCCCGAATTCCTGAGAAGCTGACCATGATGTTGGAGGTCTGACTTCAACAATGCAACACTATGTTGGAGAAGTGGGGGTAACAAAGAGGAAGGCTTGTCGACAGGAAAGGATAAAGCAAGCTTTGTTGGGGCAAAGCTCCGAGGACCGGCGGCTGCAGCCAAGGTTCAGATGAACAGATAAAAACACACTTAGCCTGCACTTTAACAGTTACCCCCCAATGGGCGGGCCAAGGGCCACTGTGCTGAGGTGCCCCCCCCCAAACTTCATAATAACAACCATTTCACTTTACTGTTGGAAGGTGCAGGGTCGCTGCAGCACAAACTGAAACGTTAAGGGTTCATCGCAGGTTCCCACAGATCCAAATGGAGCCAGTAAATGGCTGAAGGCTCCTCGCCAGGAACATATGCATCGACTTTGTGTGTGTGTGTGTGTGTGTGTGTGTGTGTGTGTGTGTGTGTGTAGAGTGTAGCTGCATGTGTGTGTGTGTGTGAGAAAGAGAGAGATATTCTGGAGGTTAATCAAAGAGCTGTAAGGGAGCTATAAAAAAAGAAAACTAGAAAAGGTGTGCTGTCACTGTTACACCTCCACCGGCCGACACAGAGTTTTTAGCATGATTATGCAAAAAACTACTAAACCAATTTTCTTGAAACTTGGATTAGCGCCCCCAAGTGGATGAAATGCCATGACAGATCAGCTTGGCCTCCTTATCTTCATGTTAGCCAAATTTGGTTGCAGTTGGATGTAGTATTGCAGGTTGCCCAAACGTTTGGTGAAGATGGGGTCACATAAGAACAGATAATCCTGTGACCAGAACCTGTTTGACAGATTGTGCGCAGCATCGACTTTAGCCATTTTATTTGTACATGCATCAGCTATATATGGTGCCCTGAGAGAAAAAGCAGTATTCTAAAAAACTGGAAAGTGTTCTGTCAATACATCCCTAATGCATTTTAGAGATGTGAAAGTTAACCATGATGTCGCTAACCCCTGTAACCAACACAAGTGTTTTCTGTAGCTGCCTCTCGGTGCGATTCGCCCGTGCAAAGCTTTTAATGTAAGACGAGCGGCAGGAAGTGATGGATTTGAAACCGGCGCTGCAGTAACATCCTGACGTGAAAAGGAACAAATCAAACCTTTCAGCTAAAGAACACATCGTGATTGATTTGAAACTCGAGGGGTTGGCGTCCACCAGTGTGCAGCATGTACATACGTTCCCATTATTTTGTGTGTGTGTGTGTGTGTCTGTGTATGTATGTGTGTGTGTGTGTATGTCTGTGCACACCAGTGTGTGAATGCCAACTATAACAAAATTTTGTTTGACTAGAAAATGGAAAGCCTTAGGAATGACCAGGTTTCTTTGCAAAAAAATCATGATGATGCTCTGTGTGTGTGTGTGTGTGTGTGTGTGTGTGTGTGTGTGTGTGCGCATTCATAAGCTAGCTCTTCATTATGCCCGTGTGTGTTTACTCGTGTAATTTCCCCCTCTTCCTCTCCATGTTTTTCAAAACATTTGAGGCCACAAATCAAATAATCTCACTGTAAATAACAGACAAGTTTGTCTTGGTTCACTTGAGACAGGTCGGTGGATTTATACTCACACAAAGTCATTCATAACCAGCCGGAAAAAAGTTGTTTTTTTTTATTCATAGTTTTTGAAAAGCATTTCCCACAGACCCCCCCCCTCGCCCCCCCTCGCCCCCCGGTGTTTCTTTAAGCCACAGTTCATTTAGGCTTAAACATGATTCACTCAGGTCTGAGTTATTGTTGCTCGATTGGTTCTGCTTTACACACAAATGCACCAAGTCCCAGTCACAGATGTAGTCAGTTTGGATGTTGATGTAGCCACTGTAGAACTTCACTTGCTCTTAACGTGTTTCCTTTACAGTCCGCTCATGCTGAACTTTTTACCCTTCCTTCACATATAGGGTTTTTTTTTTTAAGCCACTGTAACGCCAGGGGAAAAAAAAAAAAGAATGATCTGCCACCACTTTACGAAGCGGCGAAGTCAACGAGGACGTTCATCAATATTTCGTTGGCTGAGCTGAACTGTGAGGCTCGGGGGCACGCAGGCACATTTTATGCAGGAAGTGACATAATTGTGTACATGGACTTTGGGCAGTTATTTAGCCGGGGACGGGAGGGCATTGTCGAAAATGGCGTAACTCAGTATTTACCCACCAGGCTTAGGTTTCACGCAAGGGCCACATGCAATAAAATTTAACAAAACATACCTGTATTCTGTTCCTGTTCCCATGTGAGCAGCAGCGGAGCTCGTTTGACAGCTGATACCGCAGCCAACCGCTCCCAGAGGAAGTGATTTTGTTTCTTTTTTGTGTGCGAGTTGCCCGCTCTCCTCGCTGAAATACAGGAAGTTATCGTGTCGGTGCCGCAGTGGTGTCACGTTTAATACAGCCCCCTGTGCTGGCACTAAAGGTGATCCCCAGTGACACATTAGAGAGGCGATAAAATGATATGAATGAAATATCTGCTGCCAATCTTTCACTGTAAAACAAATCCATCCAGAAAACGTGACGTTAATGACATTCTCTGCGCAGGAGAGCATGTATTGTACGTACGGTGCACAGTCCAGTCCCAACATGAAGCTGTGACCTCACAACATGAAGGCTAATCGGTTGTACATCTTATCTTGTCATTTTGACTTGTCTTATCGTGTGTTATAACATTTTTATCATATCTTGTCCACTCCTAATTCATCTCATTTCATCCCGTGTAATCTAATCTCATCTTGTCTTTTCTTATTTCATCTCATGTTGCTTATCTTATTTATTTTATCTCGTCTCATTTTGTCCTTTGTTGTCTTATCGTAACTTGTCTTGTCTTAACTCGTCTTACTTTTTCTTGGCTTGTCTTACTTTTTATCTTGTATGGTCCTTCTTAACTCATTTTGTCATACTCCTACCTTTGTGTATTTTGTCTTGTCTCATTTTATTTTGCGCTTTGTTGTATTGTCTTATTTCGTCTTGTCTCCAAATGCAGACAAGAGGCAGGCGGGGCGGTGCAGTGCAGGCGTTTATTAACAAGAAGCTGCTGAAAAAATAAATAAATGGCAGAGGTGAAAAGGGGTAAACCCAAAACTTACTGAACTCAAGGAAGCAAATAATCCAAACTATTACAAAAAGTGGTTAATGTAGACAAACAGGCAACAAAGGGGGACGTAACATGACAAACCAACAAAGACATTGGGTTGGACAAAGACTGATACACACAAGGGAGGCAATTATAATGAGACGCAGGTGGAACACATTAGGGCGAGGCAGACAATCACAAGGACAGGAAGTGACCACAACAGAAAACACACGAGGAGTAACTACCAAAATAAAACAGGAAACACGAGAATCAAGAGAGAAACGTCCTTTCCTCAGACGTGGGTCGGTCACATGATGTTGATGTATGTGGGTCTTTAGGCTCGCTTCGCCAAATGTTGTATTTTACAAAAAGTGTGGGTCTGTGACAACAGAACCAACACTGCATTGTGGCAGATCTTTATTACACCAGTTTCTCATTTTTCCTCAGGCTGGGTTTCCTGGATTTATCTTCTTTCATTGACTTCTCTCACATTCATGCTGCTGTCATCCCAAACACAGTAGTTAATTGATAACATAACTGAGACTCCGCGTGATGCCTTTAAGTGACTGCATATGTCCTCTGTTGTATGTTCGCAGCGTCAGTGGACTCTGCAGAAGCTTAGAGGCGTCTATTCATGTTGATACCAAAGGGCTTTTGATGTTGTACAACTTTCTGTTGGGGCGGGTTTCGGGGAGCTTAAGGGTTGTAGAAGATGGAGCCACGACAAAGGAAGACACATACAATATGGTTGAAAACAAAAAGCTGGAAAACATTATTATGAAATTACATTATCAGGAAATGCTCACATTTCAGCTGAGAAGAGACAAAGGAGCTGCGGTTCGGTTACACAAACCAGAGATGGAATCCTTTAATGAGGTTAAAGGTCAGCTAACAAAGAGGGCATGTGGGTAGCTGGAACCAGAACGCTGCTTTTCATTTTTATTTTATTTTTTTCAAATCTGTGCTCGATGTTACACAAGAAGGAGAGAGAAGGAGCCTGGAAAGGAAAAGTGCCAAGCGGAGGCTTCTTTGCATGTCTGCGAGCATTTATGTCGAATCACATTTCTCTACTAAACTGCTCATACCAGTACAGATTCTCAAATAAATTCTCAAAGAGCTTAAATGCACTGAGGGGAAGAAGACGAGACGCAGGTGCAGCACGTTAGGGCAGGGCAGGGAGTCACAAGATCACACCTGCTCGTGCACAGGTGAGGCTGGTGCCATTAAGAGGCTGGAGGTTGTGTCAGGGTTTTATTAATTATTATTATTTACATTCACATTTACACTGTTTGAGGAACCACTGCAGTGAAACGAGAAGAAGCCACTTTTGTACAGTATTATAGCTACGTGTGTGTGTGTGTATTTAATGTAAGTATGTGTGTAGCAGATCCTGAGCTCGCAGGGGACTGGTCTAATCCTGCTCCTGTATATGGAAA
Organism: Psettodes erumei; assembly: GCA_016785225.1. Lineage (NCBI taxonomy): Eukaryota > Metazoa > Chordata > Actinopteri > Pleuronectiformes > Psettodidae > Psettodes > Psettodes erumei. The sequence continues at coordinate 1,150,848 of JAFBJZ010000672.1, read as the reverse complement.
CCTCAGGATACCGGACACGGCCCTTTGATCCGTCTGCGCACGTCAGTGCTTCTGCTCAAACAAGGAAAAAGTCTGAAATAAACTGCGGCAGCGTGCAGGACCGTAACACCGCGGCGCGCGCCCCAGATGGCCGGACAGGCCCGAATATAGATGTGAAAATTATAGGTGTGATTATCCGCTTTTTAAATAGGACCATGATTAGAAACGTCCCGGTGACTCAGCAGGTTATGGTGCGTGTCGCGGACGTCAGTCGTCTGAGCTCGAAGCCTTTGCTGCGTGTCACCTTTTTATTTTCTGTCCACGCGCTCGTCTGTTTAAAGGAACAGTTCCCTTAAATACACTCAGTCAGGCTGATACCGCTCTCACACCTGCTTAGTAAAACATGAAAGTAGCACGAGCAGCAGGTCAGCTTAGCTTGCTGTAAAGTAATTCTGACATTAACGCCTCATTTGTTCACTGGGCACATTAGCTGAAGTGTAGAAGTGACAGGAATTAAAGAATATTTGATTTCAGGTTTCAGTCAGGGTGCCCAGAGGGTGAACCCTGCTGAATTTGGTGATCTTGTGACTTAAGCACCACCATGAGGTCGACTTTTGGTCTACAAGTTCCCATCCAGCGCCAACATCAGGTCAAATTTTAAGATTTGTTGAATGTGCGGGTTTATGACCAAATAACAACTCAACTGTAAACATACTCAAGTCTTTCCCACCTCTCCAATCCATCCCAGCATGACGTGAATGCCGCAGTAGTCTTGTTTCTTTTTATGTAATATCACACAGTGAGGATCAGCCATGCATAAGGTCAGAGGTCGAGAGAGTGATCACACACTTTGACACAGATAAAAATAGACACACACACACACACACACGTACAGATCTTTGGATCTACACACTTAAAGTAGATGTGTGTGTACACGTCACACACACACCTTCGCTCTCCTGTTGTCAGTGAAAACCCAGGTTTCTCATAATATTTGCAGGCCACCCTGTGGCGATATTTATTTTGCCGTTTATGCGGTTTCATTGCGTTTATCCGGCGTGCCAACTCCACATGGTTTCACGTTGGAGTAACACTGTTTATGACGAGGGTAAGAGTGGGAGAGAGAGAGGCGTTCGTTTTTGTCCAAAGCTGACTTCTGTGTGGGTGTGTATATAGTCTGTGTTTGTGTATCTAATTGTGCGTTGTGCTGGCGGAGAAGGTCCGACGTCGAGGGAGTCCAAGTTGGCCGCCGTACAACGCTGCATTCATGGGATACTTCACGGGAAAAAGACTAACACAGGCATCCTGAAGTTGAACGTGTGATTTTAACACACTGAAAATGGAGAGCTACACTTTGTTTGTTGTCTTATCGTTTCCCACCGTGTTTAATCCGCTCCCTTTTCAAGCCTCCAGCGTTTCACTACATCTCATCCAGCACTGGCCTTTCTGAAAAGCTCAAACACGTTTTTGGCATTTTGGGTTCATATTTGAAGCCAAAGGGTATCTACTACTGGTCTGGACAGTAACATTGGTCCTTTCAACAACTCGGTTATTCAGTTTGTGTTGGAGACAGTGTTACGGAGTGCCTTCAGCTCTCTGTAACGCCAGCCACAGGTGTTTAAAGGTGTCATTTGTGCCACTGTGTGGTTTGGGCAGTCGGCTGCAGGAGACAGAGGCCTGGGATGAGCTGGATGAGCAGGAGCGGGGCCAGGTGAGCTGATTAGCACAGCTGGGGTGAGTTGACTAATCAAGCGCTCCTTTGTCTCTGGCTGGGTCCGGGTGAGAGCTGGACAGAAGGAGCGTCTGAGCCCGAGGGAAAAGGCTGCAATGTTGTTGATTGTTTCAACACGCAGAGCAGTCTGTCTTTTTGCATTATCTTGTGCAGCCCACCAAACAAACTGGTGGATTGAACTCTGTACTCTCTGCATCCACCACGTCAGGTGCAACAGAGCTGCCCACTCTCCTGGGATCATCACCTGGATGTCATGGTCCTTAATGCCCATCAACATACACACTGTTGCTTAGTCTCAAACAAATACTATTACTCCAGTTTGTTTGATAGACGCACCTCCCCAGGGAGTGGGGCACAGATACTACTGTATGAGCTGAGAGAGACAGGTGCATGACAACAGCAATGTTTTAGTGGAAATGGGACATTTGATAATATCCAACTTTTTGTTTGTTGTTTTGATCACTAAGGCTCTGAATGACCTCACCTGGTCACATGCAGATATTTTCCCGTAAAGTCCGTGGACATACTGGCACACCTGAAGACTCCTGATATAGATACATGATGCTTTCATTTACTGGAACACTTTGATTACACGGTAGCACATTTATGCACATGAATAAATGAATAAATGAAGAGATTAAAAAGGGAGGAGGGGGCGTGCAGCGTTGAAAGACCCCAGACAGACGACGTGGAGACTGTGTGTCGGGTAAAAGAAGAGATGGACGATTACGAAATGTGGGCGCGTCGCATCCGGTGTAGACGAGACTCAAGCGTATGCTTTTTTGCACATCGTTAGTGGGTGAATGTGTGCGTGTGTGTGTGTGTGTGTGTGTTCATGCTGTATGTATGTATGTGTGTGTGACTGTGCTTCTGCACTGTTTCTGCAGGTGCTGGCCATATTGAGAGAGAGAGAAGACAAAGAGGGAAGGCAAAGTCGAGGCGACAGGTACTTGGCAGCTCACGAGCCAAGTAATGCTGCTTAAATAGCCTTCTCTCCCACACGCATGGACACACTTACAAGAGCCAGACGACGCTGCAAGACGCACGCACACACACACACACACACACACACACAGAACGCAAACATATGTTAGCATTAAAGTAACTTAAATAGATGCAGGAAAATATACAAGAAAACACATGCAGGGATACACAGACACATTTACACTCTAAAACATGCACAATATGTACAGTTGCTGTTACTGTCTCACACACACAAACACACACATACACACACACACATATTGTGGTGTGAACAAACATATCTTAGCGTGTATGTGACCTTAGAAAGATACATGATATACAGAAAGAGAGTCACACAAACTGAACACTTGCACACACAATTTTTTTGTATATTTACACCCCCTCACACACACACACACACACACACACACACACACACACACATACACACACTTCAAATATCTTGTTGCTCCACACAGATGGGAACCCCAGATTTATAGCGGGCTGAAACATCTTCACTAATGTGTCTGGCCGTGACAGAGCGAGCGCTGTATTATTACACTGCTGTTCCCCCTCTCTCTTTCATGCACACACACACACATGCACGCACACACACACAAACCCCAAAGATGTGACTATACCCTCACATTCCTGCACACGTAACACACACTTTGTCTCTTAAGCATCCGCACACACACACTCTCTCTCACACCCTTATTACGCACAGTCTGTCTGTCTGTGTTTCATGCACACACACACACACACACACACACACAAAGCGCAGAATGCGAATAGGAGGAAACAGACAAATTATCTGTCTCTCCTGGAATGCCTTGATGGAGAAGAGTGTCGGCCAAATTCAGCGACTGGAGACTGTTAGTGAATTCATACCACCCGTGCTTTCTCTCTGCCTTGGTGTTTGAGGACGGGGGTGGGGGGGGTGTCCTACATGCTAACTTTCTGAATGAAATCAGTTTTTTACGCAGCATGGAACATGGAGGCGGTGGGTGCGTCTCGCTCCTTGTTGCCTTTATGCTGACTGTGGTGGATGAGCCAGTCAGCCGTGGACAGACACGGTGGTGAAGTGGTAAATAAACGTCTGTTTTACTGCTCTGTATTTCTGTATCGTGATTTACGGCCCCGCTGATTGATTAACCGGTTGTCCTTGGGAAGTGCGGCGCAGAAACCCCACAGCACTAAAGGTGTCGCCAAGGACCAGGGACATTTGAACCGCCCCACGTGAGAATGCAAGACGCTGCTGTTTATTAGATTTTGCAGTAAAACATACACTAAAAAATCTGTTTTTCTCCTTCAAGACTGACAAACTGACAAAAAAAGAGATTCACTTTATCATCCCACTTTGAATGAAAAAAACAACGTAAAAGGAGAAAAAAAATACGAAAAGAAGAAGACAAATATCTAATAACACAGTTATCAATACTTAAAATACAAACCAGTGTTAAATAGATAAAAATGTCAATATATCATATTGATTCCATCCGATCTGCCAGATTTTGTGGAATCCTGAACCTCCTCCCTGATGACCACAGCTGATGGAAATATGATAAACAACCTTCCCATTTAGCTGCTGCTCCAACAAAATAATCACTTTCACATATTGTATATAATATACGAGCACTGACTGAAGCTCTATCGTGACCTTTGACCCTCCTCACCTTTGACCTTGCTGTTTGTCGTTGCCTCCTGTACAACACCTTTCCCTTTCTGCCTGTGAGAAAAACTAATTTCCTAATATTCATCTTTCTTCCTGACATTTTTGTTTAAAAAAAAAAAGAGTTTGGGGCCCACCGAGCCAAAGCACACAGGTGGTCAAAATGTTTTACATCATCATTTTTTAAAGGCCTGCATGAAGGGTGCAGTGGTGATTGATGAATCACCAGCAATGATATCTCTTCATTTCAACACATGGTAATGATAATGGTTTTCAGGGTGAGGCCTCCTGGCTGATATGTGTGTGTGTGTGTGTGTGTGTGTGTGTGTGTGTGTGTGTGTGTGTGTGTGTGTGTGTGTGCATGTGTGTGTGTGTATGTCATCCTCTCCTTCAGTGATAGTTGCAGTTTCTGGTCATGGTTCAACTTTAGTTTATTGGCTCAGAACGCTGTAAAGCAAAACACATTTTTAAATATCAAAACAAAGTCCTGCAAGTTTTACCTGAAACATGAGCTCCAGTGTGTAGTGAAGTAAAAGAAGTTTTCACTTATGTGTTCAGATCAGTTTAAGAATTTAAAAGGAAAGACAGAAGAGGAGAGAAAGGCACAAAGTGGAAAAGAAGAAAAAGTGTAAAGAACAATAAAAGTAGGAGGAAAAATACGAAAATATAAGGGTAGATAGAAGGAAACAGCGAAGGAAGAGGAGGCACAGAGTGGTCCTACATCCAATCAAACCAATTTACCACAGGTGGACTCCAGTCAAGCGCAGGGATAATTAAATCAAACAGGAAGCACCTGGTCAAACCTTGGTTAGACACACCAATTGGCTCTTAACTAATAACATGGGGGGGACAAGGATGGCAGATGAAAATATTAAGGGAAGGATGAGAACACAGCACAGAAGAGAAAGAAGGAAGGCAAGAGAAAAGAGGTGAAGAGAAATTGTGCTCAGGTCCAGTATTTCAGCAAACAGACTTACACAGAAAGTGGCAAAAGGTTGGAAACTGAATATGGACCCAAGCTCTCGGTGTGAACGTCTCACCCCTGCAGAAGAAACTGAGCCCAGAAACATGAGGAAAAAGAATCAAGGTGCTTCCTCAAAGGTAACGCCACGCTGCGATGTGCTTCTGCTCCGACGCTCGACAGGTGAACGGACGTGAATGGACCCACTGTATCTTAACGCGAAACATGCGCACGTCGACCAAATGCCTTCCAGGCCCGGGGTTCTGCACTGGAAAGGAGAACCATGTTTTCACAGCAGAACAGACATTTTTGAGTGATTCCTGAAGGAGGAGGAGGAGGAGGAGGAGGAGAAGGAGGAAGGTGCAGGAGCAGCAGCAGCGCAGCACTAACTCACGATTTTTAAAAAAACAACAACAAAAAAAAACCGTTGGAGGTCAAAACTGAACTGAAAATGTACTCAGCTGCTCCTCTGCCAAGGAGATGTTGAACTCGGTAGAAAAATACCCCCCTTCTGGGCTGTGCATTTAGACTGTAACCTGGTCTGTGTGCTTTGAAAATCCACCCCGTTCACACACACACACATATAGACGCTTAAGCATTTAAGCGCAAACAAATGTTACTCACAGTCGCATTTTTTGTGACGAGAAAATGCCTGTACAAGTTCACAGATAATATGCAAATAACATTTACCCTCCCACCCCCTCCACACACACACACACACACACACACACACACACACACACAAATTCACACTTGTACACACCCACATGCATGCTGGGAAAGACATACACAGCTGTGAACGTAGGTGTCATACACGCCGTGCCAGATAAAACGGTTCTGTTTTTCTTTTAGCAGCTATTGGCACGGCCACATGATAAAATTCCTCCCTAACATCTGTCAAGGAAAACCACAACCGCATTTACTAAAAAGTTAAACACCGGTCAGTGCGGGCCAAGCCAGATCTGATAGCAATAAAAAAAAAAAAAAACAGCGAAAGAGGTCTGGAATGAGATGTAGTGAAAAACAGAGCAGGGCGGAGAGAAAGATCCAGAGATCGCAGTGTAAACAGACGCGCACGGTGGAATTATTCTGATTATCAGGTTAGAAAAGTGCTAATCATCTGGTAATCCGCTACGGGTAGAGAAGTGAAAAGCAATTCCAAATAAATATGTATAAGTGTGTATCTTATGTAAGTGACAACACATGGCATGAATCACTGAACTGAAGGAAGTCAGCCCCAGACTTAAAGACACGATGGCACAAAACGTGCAAAGAAAACACACCGAGGCGCTCACGTGTGAAGCAGCCCATCCTGTGAGTGAACCCTGCAACATCGACTCGTATTGCATCGCACTTCACGATCGCATCCACGCAATGGGAAGGCGACATCAGCCTCAACCAATCTGCTCAGATCAGCGTTGGGTATAAGGCATCAAATAATGCGGAAGATATCAGCAAAGCATTTGTTTAAAGTGGATAGAATATGTATTTTTTTCACATGTGAAAACCCTGTGACAGGGAATTAAAACTTAGTTACTGCAGGTTTAAGTTCTCTTATTTTTTTGCTGACACCCCTGTTCACCCATTTACTGCAGAGCATTTCCACCCATCCTCCCTCAGCTTGAACGGTGTCCAGGCGCTCTCTGCTGAGAGGACTTAATGATGCAAACCTGCTTTCACTGCCACTGATTGAGAAGCTCATCTGCTCCAGCAGAAGCATAAACTCGGGGAGGCAAGTGGCTCAAAACTCAGACACTCCAAGTGACAACGGCTGGATCTTTCATAGCGTCCAACACCTTAAAAAAAACGATTATTGGAGGTGTGTGTGGGTGTAAAGCACTAACCCGAGACCAGGTTGTTCAGGTCTTGAGCTCTCTGTGGGAACACAAGCCTTCCGGGTGTGTACGCTCCTCTCATGGGACGCGCACACACGATTTTGCAAGCCTTCCCGCAACATCATTGTTAAATCGTGTAATAAGGGTGACCATTAAAGTTGTGTTCAATGAAGTTAAGCCCTGTTAAACAAGCGTCCGTTCTCAGCGTACGAAGACGGAGGGGCATATGTTTCTGATTACATCTGAGCGGGGAAACACAATAGCCCTCTTCAGCCCGGTTCTTGATCCTGTCCACTTGGATTCGGCCTGACACTTTGCCACGATTCCCGGCCACAAACAGCGACAAGGAAACCCGAGACCTGTAAACAATCCATGTTTCTGCTTTACTACAGATTTCTGGGCTGGAGAAGGCGAACCGCCGAGTTCACTAAAACGTAATCTGATTACAGGCTCTGTGGGCCAAAGGCCGGAGAGGATTGGGGGGGGCTGTGGCGGCGGCACGGGGCCAATAGAGACTTCCAAGGAAGCGGTGTTGAACTTTGAGATACTTTATGCCTTCTTGAGATGTTTCTGTTGGAGCGCTGCTCTAATTAGCTGCAGACATCAGTTGTTGTGCTGTTGTGCAAATACCTGCAGAGAGAAGGAAAGCGTCAGCCTCCGCAGAATGAAAGCATCATTCGTTTCAGGAAAAGGCCGCCGAGGATGCACTGAAAGCCTTTTAGCAGCCACAGTGGTTGTGAGTCGAAGGAATGCAAAGGAGGAATTATATGACGCTGTTATGGAGCCACCACATTAGTGGAGAGAGGAAGTAGATGTGGAAGCTTTTTTCCTGCAGACACTCTGTGTTCATTACTTCCTGATCTCACCATGAATGTTCCCCAGTCTTAACCACGTAATTCTTCTTTTAACTGTGGTAACAAATGCCCCTTAACCCCTGAAATGAGTCGAACGAGGTAAAATGAGGCAAAGTTACCCCATGTACCCAAACGACCCCAAAGAGAAGCAGAGTGACGAGTAAGTTGAATGGGTCTTCCTTCACCAAGCCCCATCTCAAGTAGTTTTGTGTAATCCTGCTAACAGACACACAAGCAAAACATAACCTTGTTAGCAAAGGTAATAAATGTCTAGAAAAGATGCAGAACAACTACAAAGAGAGGTAACAACATGACAACGCACGACAACTTACGCTATGATAAATGACCACAGAGACAACATGACTGCAAAAAGTACTACAGAACTGTACGACAAGATGACAACAATAAACAACTGGGCCACCAAACAACCACAAAATGACTACAAAGAGACACAAAACAAACCTTAAGGACACATAAAACGACCACACTCTCTTGCTACCACTGTCATGTCCGCACAGTATACTGGTTAGCTAGCAGGTGGCTAATTTAGCTTAGCTCACACAAGGACTAGAAACAGGGAGAAACTGCTAGTTTGGCTGTCTGAAGGTAAATCTACCAATAATTACAAAAACTTAATTAACATATATGTTTATTGTTTATTGTGTTGTAGGGTTGTGAATGGTCTCGCTCTTTAAATGACCAGATATTTTCATTCATTCATTTGTTCTCTCATTCTAAAAGTTAGTTATAAACTTTAAAAGATATCAGTATTTATTAGCGCATCATAGATGTTCATTAAGGAAACAAGATTTTCTTTATGCAGACGGATGTGCATAAGTATATAAATGTAGAGAGAGAACTGAGGAAAAAATGCAAAACTGGAGATGTGACGTTTTCCCCAACAAGAGGAGAAATATTACACCCAACAAGAGCCCGGCATCCGAGCCATTGTGTTTCTGCTTAATCCATCCCATTCCGTGATAGGAGGCGAAAAAACATACAAGAAAGCATACCGTGAAGTCAATTTCCCAATTATGTTTCATTTCCTGTCGAGCCAACACGCTTTTTACACCGTCATAAATCATAGGAAATATCAGTCACCATAAATCATACATGGAGATTTAAATCAGCTGTTTGTATAATCCAGTGCCTGTATCTCAGATGGGCTAATGTGTGGAAATGTGTGATAATTAAAGCCAGGCGCTCTCTCTGTGTGGGGAACAGTGTTTCCCAATGTCCACTTAACAACAACTCCTTCAGCTTGTTACGGCCTCGCTCACGGAGCCGCAGTGGCACAGATCAACTGCTGATTTGTGGGAGGAGTTCGGGATTTTGGGAACCGAATTCTTGAGAAAGTTGGTTAACCAAAAATGTATTTGAAATCCAAGCGAGTAGAAAATGAAAGTCTTGACTGGAGTTCACGTCGAAGGCTTCGGCAGCTTTCCATGTTTGAGTATTCTTAATGAGACAAGTTGAGATTTCGGATGACGTGTTGTTACCGACATTTAGTTTTTTTTCTTTTTACTTACAAATAGTATTTGAGATAAACTGACTGACTCGTTGGTTTGCCACTTGTCCATTCGTGTTTTGTCAACACTATGTTCTCAGGTCTCAGCTTTAGAAAGTAAAGCTGCAATGTTCAAAAGTTATAATAAACCAGAGCTGTTTAAGACGGGCCTGGTGAACAGAGGGATGTCTGTGCTGCCTGGGTGACATTACTTTGTGCAGTTTAAAGCAATAATTTGACATTTTTTGGAAAATGTGCTTCTCCCCTTTAACACAAGGACTTGAAACGTACAGTGGAATGTGTACAGTTCAGTATACATGCAGTGATGGTATAAAGTGATGTATATTTATACAGTGAGGTCCCCACTGTATAAACATATATATACATATATATATATCGTCGCTGTTGGGCAGAAACCTTTATTTTTTCTTTCATAAATCAATACTATTGGTCACCCTTTATTTATGCCTGTCTGTGGGTTTTTCAAATATTTAAACAATGAAAAGTATTGACGAAGTAATAGTTTTGTACATACAAGGATTCTGCCCCGACAGAGAAGATATGATATATCTTTACATGCATGGATCTTAGTAAAGTTGTTCTGAAGATACTCAGCGAGGTGATGTGCTCACTTGGCGTTCATCCCGGAGTGAATTCTTAAAGAAGGGTCTCAGGCTGGGAAAAAACACTTTGAATACCTCTTATCTGCAACTGGCATTTTTTGCTAAATTTAGGTCTGTCAAGTCTGAGCGAACGGCTTCCTTCCTGCATCTGAAAAGAATGAGCTGATTGTTAACGGGCGCACAAATCACGAGCGCCGTAAATCAGGGGCCTTTAAACAAACACATTTTTCATTAAATCCAGAGACACCAGATAAACAACATATAAATCTGAAGTTTGCACAACAGGACCTGCAGCAGCGTGGCTCAAAATCAGTGCAGTTTTTACGATGTGTTAATGAGAATAAAAGGACGGCCACCGCTGCGTGACACATTACCTCCAGCGAGAAGTCATCCTGTATCCTGCTGTGGGGCTAAATTTACTGAGCAGTGTCTTCAGAGTCTGTCTCAATGCAACTGTAAGAGTTTTACAGTTTTCTTCCAATGATCAGCAGTTTGTAAATTTTAATTCAAGATCCCTGGTTCAAAGCTACTACGACTCCAGTCCTGCTCAGACTCTCCCCACCTTCATTCTTGTCAGTTCAGGTTTGGGGGTGGAGGTGGAGGTGGGGGTGGGGTGGCAATATTCACTGGCATGCCTCAGCTTTGATTAAAGGAAATGCTTACATCACTCCATCTCCAAGAGAAACAAGCCATTCGCTCTGTGCAGATGGCTTCGTCCAATGATTGAGGAACTTTAGGGGGGTGGGTGGGGTGGGGGTGGGGGGGCAGCGGACAGGTGCACTCGCCGCTGCCTGTATGAAATGCAGACAGAGACTTGTTGCTGCTCTTTGTGTGTGTTACGTAGCAACGAACAAGATGGAGTCGTCGGGTTCTCAGGTTGTCAGGTTCTTAACTCGAACCTCATGCATTTTCTACTAATAAGTTATAGTGGGGTAGGGGTGGAGGTGGAGGTGGAGGTGGGGGTGGGGGTGCTGACTGCAGGTTAGAGTCACTGCATCCCATGGCGAAGTGAACTTCAATGGTCAGTGTCTGCTCTCAGAAAACCAGCTTGACAAAGCAGACCCTTGTGAAAGAGTTGTTGACACGTCAGGATGCTCATCATTTAATGTGAGAACACTGTCACACTTTAGAATACAGCTGGTGGTTTTGTTGTGTGATTCAGGTGCACACAACACAATATGAAAAAGGTTATTAAACACCATTTTCCCATATTCACTTTGGTTTCCCTGCACCACGTTGACGCACAGCCAGCCAACCAGTTGGAAGTGGTAACAATTTTAATTCCACCTTACCCACAAAGTGAAATTACCCTTTAAATAGCAAGCTGTATTGTAAACGTTACCCAAGAAACATGTGTCTACATGGATCATATTTAGATCTGGAAATTGAGTTCATGCTGCAGGCAATTTACAGACATCATGTTACATAAATTTCAGGGTTTGTTCAAATAATTTTCAAACGTTTTTGCAGCTGTTGCTGTTTGGAAATTGCGCAGCTTAACTTTAATGTGATGCTTCTCCAAAAATCTTGAATTATCAAACGATCTCCCCTTTCAGGCTTTAATGCAAGTGTAACAAAAAACAGTTGTATCCCTCGTGAAGCTCAGCGGCTTACAACTCCTCCAGGAAATGTGAATTGACACTTTTCTTGTGTTAAGTATGTTTTAAAATCACAAATATGAAAAAATGTGTGTAGTCCAGTGTTAGAGTCTGTTTTAAAGGATTGACAAAACAGTAGGTAATGTGACTGACAGAGTTTTAGAAGACTCTACCTGTTTATGCTTCACAACTGAATTTTTGTATTGCATAATGACTGGACTGTTGTTTTCACATGTTTGTGTATCTCTGTTTGCATTGCTCACGCAGCTCCCCTGGCCAGGTCTCTCTTTTACTCCATTAATAAGATTAACCTGATACGTGGTTAGATAACGAATATATAAATATTTCATTATCTACTGTTCATGCTAATGCTGACAGAACATTTTCTGGTGCTACTGTTTCACGTTCATTTCACGCATTCCCATGCAACACAACACATTTGCGTACTGTGTTTTTTAAAGCGCACCCCGTCGTTACCACAGTAACCAGAGGAAATTTTCTAATTTAACTGGGCCCAAAATCTTCGGACTTCGTGGAAAACATGATGGATGTAAATCCAAGTGGCCGAATGCAGTTTTATAAAAAAGCGGTCGTCATCACCTGTGAACTCGACATGACCACCCAACTCGCAGTAGTTTGTTAAACCAGCAACAGAAAAACTGATGTTCTGAATCAAACAGTTGTTCATGGGTTAATTTGGCATCTGAAGATCTCACAAATTCCTCTGATAGTTTAGTCTACAGAGCCTGGGGGGGAGGGGGGCAAAGGTTCGGACTGATAGGAGTTTGGAGCTCACTCAGTTAGACATTTTTTTTTATTGAAGAGCAGTTTATGCAACTTTCCCACATTTGGAGCAGGTCAGATTAGCACTTCATCACTGGCCGGTATTTATACATCAGAAATTCTTCACATGCTTTATATAAAAAAAGTCTGGGATAAGGCATACAGATGACTCCTCGTTTTACATGTGAACGGGCAAAGGCACGGTGGCGGACAAGTGCTGAAAAAGGGCATTTTTGAGTATAATTCACTAATGTTTCCACAGCATTTCTGTTACAAACAAACTTTTTACACCATACAGTAGATACAAATCTGAAGAGAGATTAAAAAGAACAGAATGGGCAAGTAAGAGTCCGTTTGTTTTCATCGGAGCTTTTCATCTGACATGCAGCGTCTCTGTTGTCGTCCGGCTAGATGCATCTTGCTCATCACCGCCGACATCAAACACACACGCACACACACACACACACACATACACAAACATGATTTAGTGAGTGGGTGTTAAGGAGCATCACCTCCACGAGTTTATCTTCCTCTGTTTAGTCTTTAACAGAGTCTAACAGTCTTTGGTATGCGGCCTGATAGTCCACTTGAGTGTGAAGAATAATGTCTGTTGCATAGCACTGAGCTCGGTCACAGTCAGCTGAACAAACAAACTCTGTTGCTCAGTGTTAATCTTTAAACGTTTTAGGTTCGATCATAATGTTAACAAGCAAATCTGTCTTTCCTCAGAGTGAAGGGCAGGAACAGTCTCTCTCTCTATTTTCTCTCCATCGTCGTTCTTTGCTACCTGCAGCCACACGCCTCCACCACCATGTCTTCGTACTGCTTGTAGACGACGTTGTTGGACGAGTCGATGTAGAGGATGCTGATGGGGGTGAGGCGCGTGGGGACGCAGCACGTGGGCGGCGCCGCCTCCGGGTCCATGGAGTTGATCAGGGTCTGTATTATGGCGTGGTTGGTGGGCTCGAGGTGCGAGCGGATGGGGAAGTCGCAGGCGCCGTCGCAGTGGTACGCGTTGTACTCCAGCGGCGCGATGATCCAGTCGTCCCAGCCCATCTCTTTGAAGTTCACGTGGAGGTGCTTCCGATTGCAGCGCGGCCTCGTCTTCACCGCCTGATGTTGGGGGAGGGACTGCGGCTGCTGCAGAGGCTTTTTGCCCCCCCGTGCTGCAGGGGCTCGGCGCATTCGTCTCTGGGTGAACAGGTATTCGTAGACGGTTTTGTTGTCGTGGCCTGACCGTGCTTTGATCTCATTGTAGAAAAGGTCACGCTTCTTGCTTTTGCCAAAAGCCAAGAAGAAGGCCTTTTCCTTGTTGGTCCTGCCGGGCCGGGCGAACCCCAGAGTGCGTAGGTCCATTGGCCGACCGCCTCTGTGCTCCAGAGCCTCCAGCTCAAAGCACAGCTGCTGGGAGTGCTGGTGCTGCTGGTTTTTGAACCCCTTGAAGACTTTCCAAATGTCGAACACTTCCCATTTGCTCCCGAATCCGCCAACCAGATCCTCCATGGTCTTCGTCTGGAGCAGAGCGGCCTTTTGTTTACCTGAAGCGCAGGTGTATAGCTTCAGGCACGGAGACGAGCCACCTCCAGCCCCTTCTCCTCCTCCTCCTCTGCCTCCATCAGTGGCTGTGGATCCCATCAAGGCTTTGCGGGGGTCAGACGGGCGCTTCCTCAGGATTCGTAGCTCGGCCCCCAGGAGCCCGTCTCGTTCCAGAGAGCTGATGTTGAAGTGATACCTCTGCCGTCTCAGCTGGGGCCCGCGCTCATCTGGGAGGAAGGACGGAGAAAGAAATGGACAGGCAAAGAAATGTGAGCAAAAACTGACAGAAACGCACACACACACACACAGAAAAGTGAAATCACTTGCAGACACACATGAAACATAAAAAGTGCAGGTGCAAACATGACAGGGGTGAAAAAGAGGCCAGCGTGTTCAGAGGCACAAACAGTACATGCGCGCACATATGGATGTGCAGATGAACACAAGGGCAGGCGTGAGAACACAGTCAATTAATCTAAAAGGTAAAAGAACAGAAAGCTCATTGGCGTGCGTCACATTTTCTGGTTCGAGCTTCTCGGATGTTAGATGGTATAAAACCGAACTGTAAGACCTCTGAACATTTGTCCTGCTGTCTTTGTGACGGCACTTGTTGACATAACGTGTCTTCCAGCCGCTGACCTCAACCTAATTCTAACCTGAGCTGTAAATCCTTAGTCTTAACCCTCAAATACTTAAAGGTGTGTCGGAAAGAAACTTTGCAAAATAGACTCACTTTGTAAAAATGTTTAGAAGATATGAATTTCAAAGTGGTCCTCACAAAGATAGCACACACACACACACACACAAGGACACAACCGCACAAAACATCAGGAGGGGTGAACCAGTCGGTGGTGTGCAATGTTTTCTTTTGTTGTCGGTGAGGGAAACCAGTGAACTTCCATGTCCAAATGAAATCCAGCGATGAAATCCACCAACACACACACACACACACACACACACACACACACACACATGCACACACACAGCAGCAGATCTCTCCACTGTTCTCACGTCATACACTCCCCGGTTCTATCCAGACCTTCAGCATGCATTGAAAAGTACATTAGAACCAGACAAGGAGACCACAACGGTCTGTAAACAGGATTGTTATTATGGACCTGCAGCTGTTCACTTCCAACAGTAACCAGCATCTGCTGCAGAGGAAACACACGCACACACACACACACACACACACGCTGGCGCTTGGCTTTGGCTTTTTTAACATTTGATGTTGTGAAGTTAACTGATGTGGTCTCAGGAACAGTAACTGTGGATGTCATGCTAACGTTGGCCATCTTTCTTATTGCTACCAGGAGGAACAAGTAAATTCATGACCAATGTCAAAAAACATCAGCGGAGCATTAGCTGGAGTAGAGTATTATATTTAGAGCATTTTTCACGAACAGGTGAACATCTGAACAATCAATCAGTGACTACATTACAAAAAACACTAAGTCTGGGAGGATAAAACAAAAGAGAAGGATGATTTATAAATGAACATTTCTGCATGTTATATCACATATTATATGTAGGAACTTGCATAACAATTTTAGTTATGTGGTCACTGTTGCTGGAACTGTCAAATTTCTCCAAAGTTACAGCAAAGCAAAGTATATATGTGTTCAGTGTCAGTAACTGTTGTGTGTAATATCAGAATAATTGGCTGATGTTTAAGCAATGTGCCAAAGAAAGAAAGAAAAAGGGTGCAGTGAGTTAAAGTGGAGGAGTGAGGGGGAGGAGATGTGTCAGGCCATCAGTTACACCTCCTCTCTGCCCCTCGACATGCGGGGGAGGTCAGCGGCGATTTGCTGAGGACACACTGAACAAATAAAGCCCAAATTAAAAGTACATTAAGTGCTTGAAATGTAAACCTTTAGCAGGGCTAGAAATATTAAACTCTGGTCATTTAAACATTGTTTTAAACAGTTTTACACCGTAAAGATAACATTACACAGGGGGGGCCGCCCTACTAGTGGATGTGAGGAGTGTTTATTTATCCTCCTGAGGCCGTAAAGCAGCAGCCCTGCCAGTGAACGACCAGATGGCTAGAAACACACACACACACAGACACACACATGCTTACAGAAACCAAAATGCAACAACACACACACAAATACCCAAGTATAAATACATAAATTCACACTCATGTATGTGTATGTATTTATACTGTGACTAAGTAAGAATCAGAGTAAGCATCCTTAAAATGTAAGAGTTACGAGTGAGCTAATCTTTAGCAGGACTGTAACAGGAACACACAACCCCACACCTGTTGATTAAGCTAACGCTAAATCCAGAAATCTGTCATCCACGGTGATCAAAACATTTACCAACTAATGCTGGAAGTTATTCATACAAAGAGAGAAAGTCGTTTGAAACTGTGGGAAATTAGCTAAATCACTTTCTTGCTGAGAGTTACAGCTACAGCCAGCAGCAGATTAGCTTATTTTATTTTAGCTTAGCTTAGCACAACAGCAATAAGCATCTGGCCTGGCTCTGTCCAAAGGTGATCGCATCTGCCAACCAGTAGAGGTAGAAGTTATGAATCGCTTTGCTGATCCGAATCGTTTTATTAAAGGACCAGTGAGTGGGATTTAGTGGCATCTAGTGGTGATGTGGCAGATTACAACCAACTGAACAACCCCCCACCCCTCACCCATCACCCCGCCAAGCATGCGGTGGCCTTTAGATATCATAAAAACATGAAAGGCCCGCTCTAGAGAAACATGATGGGCACACTCCCAGTGTAGATGTGAAGGGCTCAACTTAAGCTAACACCGTGATTCTTAGTTTTAAAGGCGATTATGCGCAAATGAAAACATAATTCAGATTATTATATCAACAGCTCAAAGATTCATGGTTTTGGCAGTTTGTTTCCTGAAAAACCTCCACCTAAAAATAGTCCAGGACATAACCCCCACCCCTCCACCCCGCTGGTGGGTGGACAGACTCAGGCTAGCTGTTTCCAGTTTATGTGCTAAGCTAACCGTTTGCTGGCTGTAGCTTCATATCCGTGGCATATGAGAGCGATATCAGTATGAAAATCTAACTCTTCGCCAGAAATCAAATAAGCGCATTTCCCCAAAAATGCTAAACCGCTCCACATGCCAGTGACATTTCAATGTGTGATAGTGCACTCTTGAGCTCGCGGCGGCTTCCTGCGGCTTTGAAGTCGGTTCCAGCGCAGTTATGAGCAACAGAGTCATCTCTTTTCCCATCATTCCCGCTGTATACGACCTTCCTGACTCCCCTCCAGATGCTCTCTCTCTCTCTCTCCGGTTCTCGTGCTCTTACTTCATGGAGCCCCAGAACACAGACGTGTCTGCATTTGGACAATTTACAGTGTTCCCAGTGCTGCCCCTCCTCTAGTGACCCCCAGACTGCTGTTTGACCCCCGGTCCTCTCCCTCAGATCTCCTCAGCCCTCTCCACACTCTGCAGCCCCAGGAACCAGACATCATCTCCTCCCTTATTGTTCCAGCCCTCCTCCTCCTCCTCCTCCTCCTCGTTCTTCGCTCTCTCCTCTACCCTTTTCCCAGACCCTGCACCAGCCCTCCTTTCTGCCCTGGCTCCTGTTGTGGCCCCTCTTTTGTCAGCTTTCCCGAATAATATCTCAGTTCAACCACCACTGCTTCTCTGCAGTGACTAAACTCCAAATAATATCAATGAGCAAATGAGTCATTAGGTGAAACGCTTCTTCACGGTTGCACATTAGGTCTGTAATGCTGCCAAGTGTCAGGGAAGAATTAGCCCTCAGACAGACATGGACTTCCTCTTAGGGAACTGAGGTGATTGACTGCAGCATGGAGTCCAGCTCCATTAAACACATTTTGCTCAATATATCACCGCAAAGGTGCCACGGTAATGTTCCTGAGCAATATTTAGTACAGACAGTAGGTTTATTCCATCTGTTGTGCCAAGAGAAGTAAGCATTGTCACCTTGTCTTTGTATTTTTGTTGTAAATGGGTTTCAGTTTGTACAAATGGAGAAAAAAAATCAGTTTTAAGTTGAAGTGATTTCACAAAGGAAGACTACAGAGTCATGTGGACGTTCAGCGTGGTTTTGGAACCACACGTTCCTCAATGAAACGTCACACTGCATTCTCTAAATATCTTTCTCGAGGTTTCAGACACTCAAACGGCATCAGCAGAACTTTGGTTAAGAACAGAGGCTGTCAGTGAAAGACAGAAGTCTAAGAGCGGTGGTGTTTACCTTGTCCTTTATCCACGAAGCTGGTGATGGTGTTCGCCAGACCCGCTTCATGCACAGCGCTGCTGTTCAGGTCCCCGGAGGAGAGAGACCAGTACAGCGACAGCATGTAGTCGTGAGGGATCACCAGCGGCTGCTTGTGATGCGCCTCCCGGTCGCTCACTTTCATGGCCTTATAGCTGGTTCCCCGCTGCGCCACGGGAGCCGCGTTCTGCTGCTGGTTCTGCACAAAGGTGGCTCTTTGGGAAGCCCCGGCGCGCACTGGAGCCGCTGCTCTCGCTGCACTGGGAGCAACTTTCCCAAAGGTTCTTCCCGGCGAGCTACCGCCTCCACCACCGATAGCCGCAGTCCTGACCCCTCTCCCAGCCACATGTGCGCTAAAAGCCGCGGGAGCGTGCGCTTTAACTTGGGCATCCCCTCCGGGCAGCCAGGAGCGCACAGCCTCTTTGCGTCCCAAGCCGACTGCTCTGTCGCGGTGCTGCTGCTGCTGCTGCTGCTGCAGCTGTGCGCGGTTGACCGGCGCGGCCCCGCTGCGCAGAAGCGCGGATGAGGACGCAGATGTCACGGCTGTGACTGCGCTTTTAACAACAGTCGTCTCGCCCTTGATTAATGGCGGGCCTGCACGGATGCGCGTGATCCTCGCCGGAGTTAGCGGTGAGGTTTTCCACGGTTGTTTGCCTGCTGCTACTGCGGACTCGCCGGTTCCTCCGACGGTTCTTGCGTGGTCTTCTTCTACGACGCCGACGCCTGCCGCGCGCTCCGCTGCTTCCCCAAGCCGGTGATGGTGGAGGTGCTCGGTCGGTCTGGTCCGGCTGAGCGAACCGAGGACGGGGTGCAGGTAAATGAGAGTCCAGCAGCTCAGCAGAAGGCAAAGACGTTTCACAACTTTCATCCTAAAACCCTTTTGCCTCTTGACAGGCCGTCATCGTAATAAACCGCAGTCTGTTCAGAATTACTGGACCTGTTTGGTTCGAAAAAGAAGAAGGAGCAGTCCCGTTTGGTCCGAGTCTCTCATCCTCTGAGATTTCTCTGCGCTCTGCCAGAGGAGGGATGAGTAAAAAGCGCTTTTCCCGTCTGAAATGGGCTATAGACATATGCAAAGTTGTAAAAGCAAAGTTGTGGACTGAAAGTGCGTTTTACAAGTTGGAGAAACAAATCCTGCGAACCTTTATTCTCCCATCCGTCATGTGTAAGAACCATAGTGCTGCAGAGATCCAGCCCGTGGTGGCGAAGTGCAGAAATCCAAGAAGGAGAGGCTGAGAAAAAGTGGACTCGCATTAAACGCTCCGCGGCTCCATTCTGCTGGATATCTTGTAAGAAACTTCTTTAAATCCCACTTTTTTTTCCAAGAGAGGCAAGAATGGCGTAATGCCGCTGCCCCGTTTTTTTCTCTTTCCCCTCAAAGTTTGAACTCCGTCCAGTGAAAATATTTCACTCACACACCAACCTGCAGGTGCTCGAAAAAATCCTCCAGCAGACCTGAGCGGAGGAATTGGAAACGGAATTCCAGAAAGCCGTTTTAATTACCCCGTGATGTCATGCTGTCCAAAGTCATTTAACAGCTATATTTCTTCACAAATCTTCCTCCCCTCTTTCCACCAGTGACTCACTCAAGCTGTAACACTAAATGGCACAAACCAGACCCCCAGAAAAAAAAAGAAGAGAGAGAGAGAGAGTAAAGAAAAACTTTGCAGTATGTCATTTGAAGTGAGATGTTTTTCTAGACTATCTCAAAACAAAAGGGATGGAGGGGCTTCAGAGTACAACACACAGGCGATTATCATCAGCATATACTCAAACAATCAGAAGTATAGGAGTGAGAGTGAAGTGATATGAAGTGATCTTCAAAAAGACAATGAAGATATATAATGAAGATATATGACATTCTGATTCTTCAGAACTACAATGATGATTCTCTTAAATCTGAGATTTGATATAGTCACAATTTCAGATCTGAAGACACGGACAGGTGAGCTCTGATGTCACAGAGACAGGTGACATTCGACTCTGATGTCATAGTGAAAGACTTCTGCTGAAGCTGAATAAATAGTGAGAGAAGAAGGTCTGACTTGATTGAGGTTTGAGGGTTAGCTGTGTGAGAAGGACAGACCTGAGATCTGAGCATGTCTGACAGCAGGTCGTTGGTTCAAACAGACGTCACCTACAGGTTTTTATGTGAGGGCATGAGTGATGACTCGGAGTCCTACGCACACATCTACACACATGTCCAGGGGCCCATTGTCTGATAATACACGTGGGTCAGTGTCTTAACGACGTCCCACAGCCCACAGATTGGTCAAGAAGCAAAGTCCTCCAAATTAAAAGCCACGCTACATCGTTCATCATTGTCAGGGTCTCCAGAACAGCACATATACATGTTTTCTGATCTGATGCCCAGAGACGGACAACATCATTTGTCTTATTAAAATCTGTTAAAAATCACAGTTTAAAAAAAAACTTGAACTTGCAGTGCTGCTGTTGAAGGTCTGGTTTGGATTAACATTACCTCCACTGCCATCGTTACAATAATCAGTTATGGTTAGTGAACGATGGTGAACGTGGTTTAAAGAAAACTATGTTGACTGTTGGAAGGAAACAAGAAATGAACAAGCAGTCTCCTGGGCTCAGGCCCAGTCTTTTGTTGTCCCATACATCCACCCTGACCTCCTCTTCCTCTTCACAGTGGGAGAAGGAGGAGGAGGAGGAGGAGGCGGCTCAGTGACAATGTCACACAATTTCCATCTTTGCTCCTGATGGGGAAGATGTGAACAAATCGTCGTTTTTTTGGCCGTTTGCTGAGAAAAAACAGATGATGTCATTTCTCTCAACCTTTAGGCTTTGTCTGTACAAGCTCCAAGAAGGGCGAAGAAAAAGAAACGGCACAAAAAATACAAAATGAAAGAAAAAAAATCGGTGCTAGACAGGTCACAGAGTCAGGTTTTCAAACATGGCCTTGTGAACCTCCACGCTTGACATTCCCCACTTTTTAATTTTCCTTCCTTCTCCGGAGGACGCGGGGGCCTCCGTCTTGATTCTAAAACTCTTTGCCAGTTTAATTTATGATGCCACAAGGGGTGCCAACGTGGTGTCATAAATTTAGTTTAGACCAAGCTCGAGGAATAATTAGCAGCCAGAAAAGCTTGGGTTCAGATCTGGATACTTTGGCAGCGGAGCGAGGGTCTCTGGTGGTTTGTAACAGGAGCCGGTGTTCTGGTGCAGTGTTTTCTCTCTCCCTCTCTGCTTTCCCTTTTCTCTCGATCCGCATCTTTCACCATGCGGCTCGGTGCGAGGGCATGATGGATGAACAGAAGTGATTGGATAATATGAGGCTGTCACGGATCACACATAAAATCAACCTGATCCAGTCAGTTCGACTAAACAGCAAAAGGATGTGAGTTAACGGTGACTGGCCCAAGGAGCTGCGGCACCGCAACCGCCTCATGTTTGCTTTAATTGTAAATTAAACCCCAGTGTAAAACATTTCTGCTGCATTAACAGAGTACACAGTTGTTTCTCCCTCTCTACATGTAGTACACAGCTCTTTCAGTTTGTAGCTGGACTTTCAGCTGCTGGACTGACTTCAGATAATTCTACAACACATAAGGAGCCACAAGTCAAAGCATCAAACTGTTTTTGACTTAAACGCCCACAGCAGGCAAAGAAAGTTCCTGTCGGCCTAATGACGCAACAAAAAGCAACGTTTGGCTTGAGCTTGGTGCAAAGGTTGACGTTGATTAAAGCAGAAGGATTATTTCTTATCTTCTTGTACATTTTAGGACATTTCACACCCTGTCTGCACCGGCCAAGTAGTGAAAGCAGCACATTAGCAGCCCTCCAATGAAAATCAAGTTTTTAACCCTGCTAACGCATCCATGTGGTGTTTTTTATATGACACCGGACAGATCGTGACGTGACTCAGCAGTCAGTATTTCCACCTTAGGTATCTTCAGAGACAAGAAGGTCAAGGACAGACACACACGAAAACACACATAGCTGTGATCTCATCATCGTAAGAGTCAGCCTCGTAGAGCCGAAGAAATGAATTTTTAAAATAATTTTACCTACTAGCGCCACCATGAGGTCGACATCTGTGCGTAATGTCTCAACAGCTATCAGGTGGAAAGGCCGTGGCATTTTTGTTCAGACGTTCCTGTTCCCCTCAGGATGAACAACGTTGGTGCTCCTTTAGGTTTCCATCTCGTGAATTTGGCCCAAACTTTGTTTCATGACCAAATACCTGCAGAACTAAAGACATTCCCGACAACCTCAGCTGTACTGTTGAGTTTATTAAAACTAAACATGACAAACATTAAATCTACTGAGCGTCAGCGTGAACACTGTCACTGTGAGCATGTTAGCATGTAGCTCAAAGCGCCGCTGCATGTAATTACAGCCTGGACTCTTGTTTAAAAAACAGCCTTCCATGGAAACTCACCGCTGGGATAAAAATTTCATTATGACTACATTAAAATACACAAACATTGATTCCGTCCCCAGACAAATGATACAGTGCTGGGTTAACATTCTGTCTGACACTGCCGCGCAGACAGGACTGCTTTAAAATAAATCACTAAAGAGCACGCACCGCCAGTGGACGCTTTCTGTCCGTCACAGAATATCGGGAACACATATGCAAAAATATCTGCACCTCGTCAACATAACCGTTTTTTGTGGTTTGAGTTATAGTGGAAATTCCCTTAGTGGACAGTGTGGCGGATATTTCCAATATCAGCCCACCGACATCTGCCATGCCAAACCATGAATATTCTATATTTCCTGCCACCTTTTTTTTTTCCTGTGACGTTTTATAAACACAGCCGCAGATTCCCGCCGAACCTCTGCGACAGCAGGACGTGTCTCCGGGCACAGGCTTCGGCGTTATGGAGGGAGGGTGACTGCTAACAAATTGACTCTTTATTTTATTGGTCTAACCTCACGGCAGACGCTGTCTCGCTGTGCGGTTTAGCAGCGTCACTCACCCCTGTCTGTCTAAATATCAGCGGTGCAGCCTCCATACCGTCTGCCTCACTGGGCTATTATTGTCGCAGCGTGGCAAAAGCCCCCGGGGGCAGACAGCGAAGGAGAGCGGCGCGTTCAAACAAAGACTGCGTTAACATCAGGCAGAGGATGTGTACAAGGTTTATGGGAAGTTATTGGCTAGTTAATGTTATGTTATTCTTCTTCAGCTTCAGGTGCATCACCACCGCCCTCTGGACCGGAGCACATCTGACCCTCAAGTGCATGTAACCTGTGAAAACCAAGGTCGACCGCAGTCAGATCTGTCTCGTGCACCAAGCCGACAATCTGAGAGAGCAGAGCTGCAGAGAAACTCACCGAGTGTCCAAAATAAAGGGGATCTATTCTATGGGCGCCATGAATGTGCTCAGTAAATGAAATTGGCAAACTGCAGATTCAGACTTGGCAGATTTGCCGGTTTGTAAGAAAGAACGTTTCTCTGCAGAGGAAACGGATCTGCTCATGTGTGAAGTGAAAAGTGTGCGAGCAGGATTCTGCCAAAGCTCCCCGAGGTGAAGCAGGTGTGGGAGGAGGTGTGCGCCAGCACGTCCTCGTCTTGTGGCATCGCCAGAGTGGCCGCACAATATCGCACAACTGAACCCGTCACTTTCTGCCGGTTTAGAGATAGCAATGCACCAACAATGCACGGACCAGCACGGTGGGACCAAGTGTTTAAATGGGAAGGGACAACTGCATCATGTGTGAAGAAATTAGAGACACTTGTGTCCTGCTCGGTGCCCGATGCAGGACGGGTCCCCCTGTGGACATTTTCATGGACACTTTGACCTGGAGATTGCGCTACATAGCAGTCAGCAGACGGACAGGAGGACAGACTGACTGCCCTTCCTTACAGTGGGGGAGAAAACCTCGTACATGAATCTTGCTGCAGTGTATGATACTCCAGTCTTTTGTAATGTGAAGATCTCTGGTGCTGACAGTTACAACTTATGACAGATTGTTGATAACTGTGTCAGGCTGCATTTTTCTAATGTGCCGTCGACATTAGCCAGAATGAAAATGTTTGGCCCATTAAGGTTAAATCCGAAGACTGTTTTTTGCCTCCAAAGCAGCTGTTAGTAATGGTTGTTTGTCAGTTGGCTGCGTCGGACATCATGTTGAGCTTATTGTCCTCGGTTTGACTCTGGCCTGGGGATCCCTGGTGCGTGTCTCAAACTCAAAAAATGTCAACAAGTTATCTTCGAGAAATACTTCTGAACTCAACCAAAAGGTAATGTTCCCTGGCTCCTGCATGCCACACGAGCCGGGGCGGCGTAAGGAAAACCACATTTCCTCCAAACAGTTTCTTTTTTCTTTTTTCTTTTTTTGTCGTTGCTCTCGTTTTTCGGACAGCTGGCCTCACGATCCGCTGCGCTCAGCGTTTTCTAACCTGAAACCGGTGGGCTCTGTTTATATGTCAGTGTCCTTAATGTTACCCTTGGCCACATGCACACAGGAACTGCCTTTGCATATACACATATACAGTGCCTATAAAAAGTGTTGACACCCCCTCTCTGTTCTTCAGGTTTTAATTTTCTGCTACATAGAGACACAGGGAATGTAAGTTAGAGTTTCCGGCTCTGTGGATGTGACACTGACATACTGCATCTCATGCACTATACACGTTTTTGTGGGATATTAATGGTCCCCAGATGAGGAATATTAATGCCTATTCAGACTTCACATCTAGCGCCACCATCAGGTCAGCAGTTCAGTTTGTCTAATGTTGTTTTTTCCCAAGCTTAATAAAGCCTGTGTTTGAGAACAGCAGCTGAAAGAAGAAAAGCTCCATGTTTACAGCTCCTTTACAGCTTGTTTTGGTGAAATGTCCCTTTAGGAATAATTGTCCCCCTTGTTGCTGCCCCCCCCCCCCCCATCTGCTCTGAGTTAGGTGTGTGTACATGCATGTAATCCTGTGCATGCTCACCAGGTGTCATGTGCTTAAAACATCGCTTTGATCAAACAAGAGGAAGATGGGATTTGTCTGTCAGGATGTTGGTGTGTGTGTGCATGTGTGTGTGCATGTGTGTGTGTGTTGTGTGACAGTGTGTGTCACCAGGTGGTTAAATTCATCATAAACAACAAACTGCATGCAAAGTTTGGAATCGCTGTTGTTTATCTGCATATAATAAATAAACTGAAATGTTACTTCTCGCTTTTCTCTCCTCAGAACATGGGAACACAAAAGTTATATAAAAATTTTCACTTGGTATATTATTAAAGAGTAGCTCATTTCATCTGAACTGTATGATGTTCGTTTTAGAAAAAAATCTCATCCCCCATGAATCTCCCCTCACATTTATGTGGGGCTCTCAGCCAACTGTACATAAATGAATAAATCATTAAAAATGAAAGAATGAAAGTAGTTAATATTTTTACAAATTGGCCACAGAGAGCATCTTTTCAACAGAATACAAACTTTTACTTTTAAAACTTCAGCTGCTGATGCTCCTTCAGGCAGGACTTTAAGTTGTTTTACTTGGATAATGGTCATTGCTACGATGGTACTTGTACTTTTTTGAATACTGCGTCCACCCCTGGTGTCTTGTGTTGTTGTGTTCCTCCAATTATTCAGCTTTCTCCAGGCACACAAAGTATTTAACTGCTTATTCCAGTTCTTATCATCGTTTTTTTTCCCCCCATTAATTTAACATCAACTAAGTCCCCCACGTCTTGGAAATCAAGAGTCCTTTTCGCTTGTTTTCAAATGTTCGAGCACTTAAACCCCTCAGTGTGCCCTGATCTGCCCCGCTCTCTGGCAGAGGCTCTGCTCGCCGTCTTGCGGTTTCTGGAGATCCGTAACTGACTTGAAGCTGAATGCGGCTCGGGCCAGATGCTCTTCCAGTGCCCCCTTTAGGCTAATATAAGCCAGGGCCTCCTCGTGGAACAAATTGAGAACATCCAGTCCGCGGCGAGGAGTTTACAGGTTGCAGGTGGGCCAAACAATGTGACAGGGATCACCGTGAGAGTGTGTTTATTAGTTTCTCCACCGCTCGCTGAAAACGCTCGCCGGGTCGGTGGTGCTGAGTGACTCCGGTTCAGGGCCGAGGCCTCGGAGAGAGGCGCAGGGAGGACGAGAGCAGCGACATGGTGGCTCAAACATGGAAACGGTGACAGGGTTTGGACGCGGTGGCTGAACTGTAAATGTTTCGTGGCGACCTTCACGGTGAGCGTGGAGCAGGGTGACGCTGGGGGAGGAAAAAAAAGGGGGCGAGGGTTAAAACGCAGATGGAGGAAACAAAACATGCAATCAGACTGACCGCATTTACGTCAGCATATTTTGTTGTTGTTACAAAGGAACATGTTGGTTATTGTATATATATTGTGACTGAATTGTATCCTGGAGTATGTCTGCGCTCGCCGTTGTTGATTCGCTGACGGAGCGTCGGGCTGTCACCGGCGGTCACATTCACTGAGGTAACTATAAGATTTTTACTGAGACACTTTGGGAATTTAAGTTGTGAGCTTTTCAAAACACACATGCGTGAAGTGTGTTTTGATTTAACTGAAGGCTTTGTTCAAGACTTTGATGGAATCTAATATTCAGCGGGAAAGGTACGACTCAGGAAGGAATCAGGTACCATTGGCTTTTATTGATCAACCTGTTCAACTGGCTGAAGGTGCTGAAAACAAAGCATTGTGGGGCTGCTGGGCTGGTCAACGATCAACAACAGTCATTAGCCTGGAGGGATATTTACAAAGGTGACAGGTCCCATGTTGATTCCCCCGTTTGAATCCATTGAAACTGATTCATTTCAATGCATTCAAATCCAATGGGACCCACACCCTGGTCAAACAGCCCCCATGTCTTGTTATAGGGGACATTTCTTCAAAAGTGCAGCATCAGTGCATTTGCAGCTTGAAATAAAAACCTTTTGTTTCTCTGGGTTAGGGTTAGGGTGGAGTAAAAAAAAATCCATTGTTTAAAGTGACGATATTCAGTATAAAACCTAAAACAATCAAAACATTTTTTGTTTACTGTTTGCACACTCATTTAAATTAGTAGTTGTTTGGACATCAGAAGGTGGACGGCATTCGTTTAAAAGCTGCAATAAAATTAGGGCTTTCACCCTTAAGCTCCAGGAGTGTCAAGTGGCCGTACGCTGAGAGGGTTGATCCTGAGAGAAAGGGCTCCTTCTCTTGGCCAGAGAGGCCTTGCTTTTCCACCTGAGCCACAGGTGTTTGCTTAACGTGCCTGCGGTTTGAGCGGCTGCAGCTCCGTCATTTACCATCACCCTGGAAATGTTGACTTTCGCCTCTCCTCCTCCCCGAAGCTGCCAACCTCAGGGGGAAAAGAAAAACCCACTTTGGCTCCCGATAAACTGTGCGCGTAAACATGTCCCTGTGTGTGTTTCATGATGATGATGATGATGATGGCGGCGGGGATGATTGTAGCCTATCACCTTCCACGGCCGCCCTTTCCTTTGACGCACGGTGGAAATGTGTGGATGTGGAAAGGACTGCAGGCAGCAGAAGTCGGTAACATGATGATGAAAAATCACAGCGCGTGTGCGCAGGTGTTTCTGTGTTTTCACAGAGGATAAGTGAGAGCGGGTCTGATGCAGAGCAGAGCCGATTCCTGCTCCAGTAAAGAACGCTGAGCTCGGCATTTCAAGAAACACTCTGACATTTTGGGAAATACGCTTGTTCGCCTCTCTTGTCGAGAATTATTCCTTCAGATTGACACGGCTCTCGTGTCTGTGCAGTGAATATGAAGAATATGAAGCTACAGCCAGCAGCTTAGACTGGAACCAGGGGGAAACAACCTGGCTCTGTCTAAATCCGGCTGATCAACATAACACTTACAAAAATAACACATTTTTACATGTACAGCACTTTTAATCATTTTTCATGCACTGCAATTTTGGTATTACTTTGCTGCATCGCGTCTTCTTTCAGACCAGCGGAGAGACAATGTCCAAAATACACATTTAGATGTTTACTTTGATCGCTTTGTCTGTCTGCGTCTGTAGATTTCAATCACAATAATGTCTTTAAAAACCATTTTCTCACACTCTGAGGCGGAAACGTCCACTTTGGTAGCAGCTACATTCGCCAAACCTTCACTCCTATCTGTTTTCTGAAGGTTTTTAAAGAGGTGTCCATCACTCATACCCTAATTTTAAGTAACATTTTATGTCTAAAAACTTTCAAATTTCTGTTGTGCTGACTGTCACGGGAAAACAAGCAAAACCACAACCATGTACGCAAAATAAATACAAGAATTTCTGTGAGAATAAATCAGGTTATCAGGTTCACATTTTCTTTTGTCAATCTGCTGGAAATCTGGGTCATTTTGAGTTACATTTGGATGAAAATGTGACTCCTGCCATCTTCAGGGCTGTTAGCATGTCTAATAAAAAACATTAAGGGTTTGAGACAGAGCTTGAGTTTCTGCAGAGGGGAGATTAAAGGCCTAATGTGTGTGTTTGACTTACTCCAACCTTTACTCCGGGCCTGACACCAGCCTTGGCCTCGACTTCCTCTTCGGGGAGTGTTTTCACTCCCAGTTGAAAAAGCCGGCAGAGCTCTCAGCACATGTCAAGCTAATCCGTGACATTGGTTCTGATCAATAACCCTCACAGACGCCTGAATATTAAGGTAACTCTGTGCTTTGAAGCCTTTCACCCTGCGTTTCACCTCTCTCACCAACAGCTTCTGTTCGCCTCACCTGTGTGACCCCACCCCCGTCCCCTTCCCCCCTCCCTTTTCTGCACATGGTCCTTGTATTACCTGGCAAGCGAACGCAGCCGTTTATTTTCACGGGGATACGTTTTCTGCCGTGCTCTGCCAGAGACAATATTATGCTGGAAATATACAGGTATTAACTGTTAAGATTTCAGATGGTCAAATAAACCGGAGTTGCCGGGCTCTGGCGCGGCCCAACAGAGAGGAGATTGTGTGTGTGAACAGTCCACTCCTAATGAAACACATGAAGGCGGAGGGGGTGGCTGCTCAATCACTAATAATTACTCCTCCCTCCATCCCTCCATCCATCCATCCATCCATCCATCCATCCGTCCGTCCACTGCCCTCTCTGTGTCTCCCTCGCCCCCGGTCCAGGTGATTTCCAACCACCTCTCTCATTTATCTTCCCCGCCTTTGATTTCAATGTGACATTCATTTCACGCTCATTTCCTCCTCGGCCTCTCGCTCCGCCGCCGCGCCGAGGCCGTGAAGGCCGGCCTTTCATACGCAGCTCGGAGCCACTAAACAGTCTCTTATGCTCTGACCTTTGGCTGCTGAGACAAACAGCGCTCAGCGGGGCGTAAATGATGATGGATCTGCTCCGGAGAACTTCGGGGGTTGAGTTACGCGGGACTGGCTGCATGTGTTCGCGGTCAGGGTCTGAGGGGCGAGACTGCGGCTCTGCTGCTGCACACAGAGACACTTAATGACCCTCAGTGGGTTAAAAGCAAGACAAGAGTCATTGTTGGGCTGTTCATTAGGAGTTAATCACTGACTTTAGTGAACTATTAATTTAAAAAATGATCCGGCTACTTTTACACCTGCGTTTGCTGAGAGCAACCTCCACCTCTGCTACTCCAGTGTCTGTACAAATACAACACTAGTACTATTACTGCTGTAACTCTCGCCTGTGATACAGCTGCTATGCAGTTAATATTACTGCTGCTAGCACAAATGCTGCTAATTGAGCTTGTATTATCTACCACTGCAAGTGCCACAATCAATACAGTTACATTTTTAACTAGCAATGATTATTATGCTGCTACCTCGAGGCTGACTCATTATTTTTGCAAGCTGCTGCTTATTGGGTCAAGAATGAACAACAGAGCTCAACTCTGTCAAGTCCATGAAGTTCACAGTAAAAACTGAAGACCATGAAAACCATCCTGCCGCCAATCAGACCACAGCCGGACCCCCAACTGGCTGTGGTCTCTTCATGCTACCACATCTGTAATCAGATGCCAAAATCTCTTCAACACAATTCAACGCCAAGAAAATCCACCATTTCATCATCCATCCGAAGTAAGAGTAGGAGCAAGCACTGGGCCCCCCCTCCCAGGGGCCACGTCATCAGTCCCTTTCTCTCTACACTGGATAAAATGGCTGATAGGTCTTCGCTACATCACTACATACTTACTCTGAGGAAAATGCTGAAGCAAACAGCCAAGACAAGGCTGGAGTGGCTTCAGGACAAGTCCCCGAGTGGTCCTGACTTAAACCCCACAGAAGATCCTTGGAGGAACACGAACATGGACGTTCACAGACGATTCCTGTCCAACCTGGCGGAGCTTCAGAGGATCCGGCAGGAAGAATGAGATAAACTGAATAAGTCCAGGTGTGCAGAGGTTGTAGAGACTAATCCAAAAAGACTGGGAGCTGGAAGCTGTGAAAACAAATCCCCCTCCTGGGACAATAAAGATGATCTATCTACTTGACTTTGAAATCCTACAGCTCCATGACACTGGGCAGATTCCCTGTGCTGATGATAATCATTTGATGTACTGGAAAACCTGAGTGGTGATTTTGCCAAGAACAAGACAGTTTTAAAGATTTCTGATGTATGAACATGATCTTCTGGTGTATGTCACAAGACCTTCTGTGCAGTAAAACTCGTTGCCGTTCAGCCTCTTCTTACTTAACCAGCTCCGCTTTGAACATACGACTTCTTGTGTTGTTTTCCAAACATTGAGTTTTTTTTTTTTTGGGTGTGGGGGGGTGGATTTTCAAGTCGTTTTAGAGAATGTCTGACATCTCCAGGAATTATTACTGCAGTTTCCTTAATAAAACCTTGGCGAAATATGGGTGTGTGTTTCTTCACCACCTCCAAGTGCTGTGTCAGATGAACCTGCAGCAGTGTGGGAGCAGAGCGCCATCCACAGGCAGCGACGGTGCCGTCAAAAGAGTCTGTGTCTCAAAGACGAGTAACTGCCTCCATAGGACAGGCCCCGTCAGACCGAGACATTTCATACAGTCACTAGGGGTCAATGTAAACATCTTAAATGCACATACAAGCATTAAGAACAACCATTTAGTTTAAACAGTAGAAATATTTCATTATACAAGAACACAAGGAGACATTCAATGGTTTATTGAAATCCTTTCATAGTTTACCAAATTAAGAAATATAACAGGGTATGTTAGGATATCTTAAAATCTTAAATGAACTGAACATCACTATTAATAATACAAAATGCAACTAATAATCATGAAATATAAATCAATAAATATAAACTTATGTAAGATTCTGGGTTAAGCATACAGTCAAAGATAATATGAATATCGTTACATTTATTCACTGCATAAATAAATGAGAGACTAATAACATTAAAGAGATAAAGTGTGCTGACTGAGCGAAATGAAATGAATTATTGATAATATTTAAATTAATAATAAATATAATACACTTGTTGTGTCTGTAAGTGATCGACAGAGGGCGCTAAAGCATTAAAAAAACATCTGCCTTCTCATTTCCTGCTCCTGAACGCTCATTGCACTGTAAGTGACGTAAACTGATGGGAAGGTGTCAAGACTGAGCAATTAAACAGCTGAAATTCAAGATTTTAAATAAAAGTCGTGACACAGTGAGAGTCTCTGTCTGCAAAACAACAACAACTGTGTGAAATGACAGTGACAGTTTAAGTTTTATGAGCCACATGTTTGGTACGACTCCAAATTTGCTGTCACCTACATGAACATAATTTCCACTGTAGTCTCTTGTGATTTATGTTGAAGAAGTGAGAAGTTCTGCTGATTATAAACCTCCACCGCCTCAGTCAGACTCACCACAGACCAGTTTCAAAACCCCTGTGATTCAGTCTGATTAAACTGTCGCTTATCTTTCTTACAGTCTGAAACCTTTTCTCTGTCCCAACCCATATGATTCAGTTCCTGTGAGTTATAGACACCAGTTCTTTTAATTTGCTTACTTTGATAGGAATTCCCATCTGACTCTGAAACACTTCTCAGTTCCTGTTTCCACACAAAACGAATACTTTGACTGTGTGGGTTGGTTTTTTTGCTTATGACCTTTGGGGCTTCCACATTGTCATCTGGTGATGCAGCAAAAATGTGTGTTTCACTTCTCTGTTTCTCATCTCTGTGGTATCACGAGACCTTTTCAGAAGGTCATTCATTTATGAACTGTGCGCTTCCGTTTGGACACACCTGTATTTGTTTGACCAGCTTTCCCCTTCAGGTTTGGGTGGTACTTCACTTTCTGCTTGTAGTCTTGAATAATTATTTATTTGTTTGTTTATGCAAATGTGCTCTTAGCCATGGGTCACCTAATTTATTTTAAAATCAGGAGTAACTGAGTAAAAATTAAAGCCATTGAGTGGATAACACCCTCTCAATGGGGCTGTTGTGTTTCTAAGCAGATGCACATACAATACACACACACACACACACACACACACACACACACACACACACACACCTGACTTCATTCTTACCTAAGCAGGGATTTTTACCTGTCACCTCTGGGAACTCAAACATACAGTTTCATTATAAACCACACACACACACACATGGTTTCTTGGTTTCCCTCCTTCACTTGAAACGGGAATTTACCTGCATCATCTTGTTCAGCCAGCTGTTAATGTGATCTGGCTGCAAAGTGAAAACAAGCGGAGCTGCCAACTTCCTGCAGGAGGAAGGACACAATGGGCTGCCATGAGTGTTGGTTATCAACAAGTACAAAATGTGAATAAAGACAAATTGAAATGATTTGCAAAGCAGCTTTATGAAAAATTGCTGAACTGATAACAATCGTAAAATGTAATATGTATTGGGATGGGTTTGCTGATATTCTGTTGTAATGTCTGAAGGAGTAAAACTTTCCTCGGAACAGTGACTATCCAATCTTAGCTTACAACATATCAGTCTCTGTATTTGCCTCGTATTAGTGGGGTTTAGATCAAAACCATACTCTGCATTTGAAGACTTTGGAGCATAGAGGCTTATCTCCAGCCTTTTCAAAACCAAAAATACAAGAGCAAAGGTGTAAAGAGTGGCAAATGTGCTAAACCTGATCCTCCAAACAGATGTATTCAGGTTAAAATACCAAGCCATAAACTATGCTGCTACTGGGATGTCGATGTCAAAGGGAAGCAATCATCTGTCCCAGTGTGACATTTTGTCCTTCATAAAACACGGTGACATGGGGAAAGTCCTAATTTGTGTCTGCCCACCTGAGCAGGGCACAGTAAACACACAGGTGGGGAAAAAAGTCCAACTTCCTCTCTTCAACATGAACAATACACCCATGAGTTTATGAAGTGGCCTGATCTATCTTAAGCTTTACAAGGTGTGTCCAATTTAACTGTTGATCTAAACCAAAAAGTACACATACAGACGGTGACGCTCACAGTAAATTTCCTTTCATGTCTGTGAACAATTGATCACTGTCCTATCATTCTGTCTGTAATGAAAATTTACATAAGCATGTAAAGCCAATACAAAGAGTCATTTACACACAAACCCCAAGAGAAAGACATATTGTAACCATGTGTGTGTGAGTGGGTGATTTATGTGTTCTTATCTTTGTGTTATTCTAGTGTTCAATGGAACAGTACGAGCAAAGGTATTTGAAAAGAGCAAAAATTCCCCACATTATGTGTCAGTGGCAGCTTAATTAAAATAGATAATACAGATCTGTGTTCATTGAATAGCTGACATGCCGTGGATTTGACCACATCATTCCCCTCTGCAGACACAACTCACACGCAGAAGCAGGAAAGGACAAAAAAGAACCTAAATAAATAATAATGTATAAATAAACTCGCTAAAAAAGCTTTTCATTTAAAATGTGTGCTAAAATGGGACATTGGGATTATGATCACCTTTATTATTTAAGATCACAAAGTACTTCGAGTGTCGCATAAAGTAAATGCATAATGTCACTGTAACAGACACATGGTCACATGACCTCCGCATAAATGAAAACATGACTACTGATGCTTCCACAGATAAAGGCTGTAGTCGCCTTGGAAACCCAAGCGTACTGAGTGCCACAGCCCGGAGAGAGAGACACCGAGGGAGAAGAAAGTGGAAAAAAACGGAAAAAGGAGGGAACGTTTCACCGGAAGATGTCGTCACCATTTGAGGACTTTCCACGAAGAAACAAAACCGAGCAGAGACGACTTCCCCTTTATACGGAAAACAACACTCAGACATGCTGGAAACGAATTGCAAAACATCACTGTTTGGATTTTTCATTACACTCAACGTTTGTAAAAAAAACAAACAAAAAAGTCAACTTTTAAGATTTTAATTACACGTGATGTGGACACCCACATTAATGCTAAAGGTATCAACTTTGGTGGGGGACAAAAACCCACCTTAAATCAAGTCTGCTGGGTCGTCACACACTGTGATAGTTAAGATAACAACCTGCAGCTAATTGGCGTTGCAAATGGAAAGCAATGACACATTATCAGCTTGTTATCATGTAATTAAATAATTAAAGTAGACAAACAACCAACGATAGCTAGATAAATAGATAGATAGATAGATAAAGATGAAGTGAAGAAGAAGTAGTCTATTACTTATCATTAAGTGAAAATAAACTTTTTTGGGAAACTCGTATAAACTTTTATTTTGAAACACCCCCCCCCCTTCATTCCATCCGGGGTTTCCTGACTACATCGGGCTACTGCGGCTGGGGGCGTGGCCACTTGTTGAACGGATTTACCGTAAGTCATGGCCCCTGCTCGACGCTGATTGGTGGAGAGTTTGGCGATTATATAGAGCGCTGCAGAGCTGGGAGCTCCGGTGAAGTGGACCAGACACCGGGAAGAAACTGACTCAGAAGACACCGCGAAGGTGATAAAGTTGGACAACTTCTGAACTACTTTGTTGGACTATACGGGGACAGTCGTACGTGAAGATTCGCCTCTACACGCCTCCGCTTTAGTTTGTAAATCCGTGTAAAGCCACCGCGGCTTGTAAATCAGAATTATCTACATATTTTTATTTTTTGTCATTTTAACGCTACCTTAAAGGACAGCCATGCTGAACCTCTGCCTCGTGTTGATTCTGTCTGCCTCCGTTTTCTCAGAGTCGGTAAGTTGTGTCTCTAAACCTTTCTTTGAAAAAGAAGAAAAAAAGCTCAAGTTTAATGCTTAATGTTTGTTTGTTTGTTTTCCAATGGCAGCGCTAGCTAAACCATGCTAGCATCACGGCGACTCTTCTAGCTTCGGTTTTAACTTGAAACGAGCTAACTTTTCAGTTAAAAGTTGGCTTCTTCTAAATGTGGGGCTAACTATGAAGACCTTTCCGGTGTTGTACAATACGTTATACGGTCCACGCAGCCTCGGTGTCGTTAGCCGCCTAGCTCTGTTGCTGGAGCTGAGACCGGAGTCCAGCCAGTGTGTGTTTGCCCGCGGGGGGAGAGGGTCACTCATCGGCATCTGTAGCCCGCTGCTAGCATCCCGTAAGGGGGCCCGGATGGGGGGGAAGCTGGTGAGTCACTTTTCCTGCCTCCGATGGGCAGATCGCTGAGACAATCCTGGCTGTTTTTGGTTTTTGTTTGTTTTGTTCAATCAATCAATCATTCAATCAATCTTCTTGATCTATTATTCTGAACGAAAGTCTCTGTACATGTGATTTAACTGCGCACACGCCCCCCCCCCCGCCCCATTCATAAAGGTAGATGCATGTTGGTCTGTAGGTGTCCATGTGATCAGGTTTCGGTGCTTGTTTAGCCAAAGCAATCAGAAATCACACAGTTATTCCATTGTTTTATCGTCTGTATAAATGTAAATAAAATAGTGAAAGAGGATCGTCAGTGTCTTCTGACGTCTTGTTTTGTCCAGGGAGATTAGGAGAGACTTTAATTTGAATCAAAACGGAGAAAAGCAGCAAATCTTCATATTTGAAAGGCTGCTTTAGTCACCTTTTAAGATAATAGTCTAATCACTTTTTCTACTGATCATCGATACAATGTGGTGAATATTGTCTGTGACATACTGTAATTCACTGTTCATTGATGCAAGAAAGATTCAGTGCATATTTTTGACAGCTTCTTTAACTTATAGTTTATATAAGTTAAGAAACGTCTGATGGGATTGAGTTTCCTCATGGCAAAAAAGTAACTTTCAAATGTTGAGTGCGACACATTTGGCAGTGGACGTCCCACCGAAGACCCTCCTTTGGGCTAAGTTAATTAGTGTCTTGCTGTGTTGTGAGAAGCAAAAGGCTGACTTCACACCAAAAGAATTTGTAGTGCAGGGGAGCGTCACTAAATTGGAGAAGGCTGACATTTAAAAAATGTTATTTCACAAGCCGTTGGAGGTTTTCTGTGTGTCGTTCCCTGACGCTTTTAAGAGTTATGTGCTGTAATTATTGTCAGGGTGTGCCCCCTCCTCATTTTGGCAGTTTGAGTTTTGTTTTTTTTCTGTTTGCGTGTGGGCTTTTTCTATATCATGCTCTCAACCACGTTATGGAGTATCCAGTGAAGCATTTTCTTCTCTGTGGTGCTGGCACCTAGTTTCTTCATTAATTATTTACGAATCAAATGTTATTCAACCACCAGAGAATGTCATGCTTTGACCCAGTCCTGCCCTGGTACCCAGAGGAAAGACTTGCCATGGGATTATTCCATGTTGCATAGATTGTTGTTAGATTTAATACTGATTATTACACGACTGGGTCTGAATTATTGTTTATATGTAGGATACATGAAGCATATTATGAAGCAAAAGGGATTACTTTGAGTTTTAGTCTTGACGTGTATTTGAGCAGAAACTGACCACATCATTATTCCTCTGTTCTTGTGTATCTTCAATATTATTTCTGCTGTCACCATTAAAAAAACACTTTTTGAGCATTGAAGGACAGACCTCCAGTTACAGTGAGGAGGCATTCATGTATGTCCGACCTCATTTTCTGCAGCTCACCAGTTACTGATCTCAAACTGTGATGACTGGAGTGCTCATACAGGGGGTCTGGGTGCCACCCACACACAAACACAGGCGCCCTCCCTCCCAGTTGGCCCACTTTGTCGGTACAGGTGGGGTGAAAGGGAAGTAATGGTTTAAAAGAGAGCGAGATCCCAAATACTTGAGTGTCACACACTTCAGCGTGATGTACATTTACACGTGGAAATTTCCCGCGATGGAGCCGACGGGGCTCAGGACACTAATCCTGGAGTGAAGTGGTGAACTTCATCCATTTTCAGGCTGCTTCTCTCCAAGGTTGCTGGTTGCTGGCGGTCACATCCACCTCGCCATCACAGTCTGTTACATTCCTCCACTCGCTCACTCCGCCTCATCCCGTTGTCCCTGCCGAGCCCTTTTCCCCTCTTCTTCTTTCTTGATTTCCCCTCTGGAATGTGACCTGTGGTGACCTTGACCGGCCCTCTTGGGGATTTTGCACACTTGGAGGGATCTCAATAGGGCCCCGGGGCCTTTTCATAAGGGACACTGCTTTCCACTAGCCTGGCGTGGATACACCTACAGCTTTCCCACCAAAACATG
Source organism: Psettodes erumei (assembly GCA_016785225.1). NCBI lineage: Eukaryota > Metazoa > Chordata > Actinopteri > Pleuronectiformes > Psettodidae > Psettodes > Psettodes erumei. The sequence goes on along the minus strand of JAFBJZ010000672.1, from coordinate 1,113,142 downwards.
CTCTTTTGTGCCTTTTATTTTTGCTCCTTAAACAAACTTTTACTCTGCAGATTTCGCCTGTTGGTCCTTTGGTCCTCACCCAGTCTGTCCCAGGGATCAGTTGTTTCTCTTAGGTAGTCCTCGGCAGCTGTTCTCCCCCCTTTTTTCCTTTCTCTTTTCTGAACTTTTCCTTTGATGGATACTTAGCCTCTGAGCTATGACAATCCTTCCCTCCACCTCCACCCCAGCCCTTTCTTCTCCCTACCCACTGAGGTCATTATTGGTATGTGGGTTTGGCGTTCCCAGCTAATCGATAACAATGTTCTGCTACCTGACAATGGAGCACGCTCTGAATGCAAAAGAAGGCATTCCGGGGCAGCCACAGGCATGATTGGAACGTTTCTCATAAATAGATCGTCTTTGCTTTCTTATCAAGCGGATGCCAAGAGAACTATAATTTTCTAATTCTGGGAAGTTATTGCTTCATATAGTCTTTTGCTGCCCAAGGTAGACCGTTTGGGTTTCCGTCAGACGTGTGGGAGCTGTGGCCGGCTAAGCTCCGTGTTTTATCAGTTTGTTTTTTTCCACTGACCTCGGCGTTTTCTGCCCATGTTTGGCCACGTATGGTAACACGACTCCCTGCAGGTCCTTGACGACAAAGTATCGGGTGAAGGTGAAAGATAACTGTTTCTTGTGCGATTAAAAGTAAAAGCACAGAGGAAAGACGGAGCTGTCTGACCGACGAGGTGTGTCCCGGTCCAACTGTGTTTTATGCATTTGTGTATAAGAAAAAACTGAATAGAAATGCTGAAAAAGTTGGGAATACTATAATATAATATAATATGATAAAAGCAAAATGTGACAAAGTGCAATGGGAACTCAGTGATGACGGACATGAGGCATGTCCACTTCCAGGGAAGATCTCGTGTGAAGTGATGGGGATGCTGGGACCTTCTTCACATTAAAGCATGAAAACAAACAGAAGTGTCACATTTCTCCCGCAGTGACGTCATCGCAGCTATGGTGGACAAAAGTAAAACAAAAAAAGTTTCCTCAAACTGCAACTCTGGAGCTCCTTAATTTACCAAACAGGCTTGTGGTAACAGCTTTGCTGGTTAATCAGGGTAAAGGAAAATCCTCTTTGCCCGGGAGTTAATCCATGTTGCTCCATCGAACCCCAGCTTGTTGCCTTTGGAGCTTCGGGGCTGGGGTCCATTTGTTATATCTTGTTGGAATGTCACCGGTTTTGCATTTCGACTCCCCCCCACCCGATCATTTGCACGAGAATAAGCCAGGTTTTTTTAAAGGAAGTTTTTGTGTGTGTGTGTGTGTGTGTGTTGCGTGATGGGGTGCACAGAAAGCCAGCGTGGTGAAAGGGACGTGGGGAAGCGGGGAGGGAAAAGAGGGAGCATGATAAATAGTATCACTAGGATGTAATAATGGTTCCTGCATTGCTGTCCGCTGGTCTATAAAATCCCTTTGGGCCGTGGAATGTTGGCACAGAGAGAGGAGGTTTTTTGTCCTTCCTGCCTCTGATGGAGAGCAGTCAAAATTTGATTCCCCCCCAACACCACCACCTCCACCCCCCACCCCCCTTTTTAACCACTACATATTCTGGCAGTTGTTCGTTCGGGGCAGAAGTCGACCATAAAACCCCTCCCTTTCTGGTTATATCACTTTCAATCGACTGTTTTTTTTTCTTGTGGCGCTGGAGCCACTTTCTCTTCAGAACCACAGGGTATCTGCAAGTTTCATTTCTGCTAAAAAAAAAAAACAAAAACAAACCCAGGCGATAAAGAAAAGCAGCACATGCCGCCGTGTTAGAAGATGAAGGTGTGAGAATTTAAACAGGCAGGAGGTTCAACCACACACACACACACACACACACACACACACTCCTGCTCCTCCAGGTGAGAGTGTGTGGTGGCCATGATGAAACCCCCCACCCCCCACCCCACTGCCACTGATAGCATCTCACTGTGGGAAATGCTGGACTATAAACACACATTTACCCCTCGTGACTGAATGAAGTCGACTACCAGCACTTTCTCATTCGCCCCGACCCACCACTTCCTTCAGCCGCTGCCACCCCCCCCCCCCTTCCCCCTTTTCCTTGAAAAGAAAAGCTGTTGTGGCTTTGTGGTGGACGTAGATAAATATAGAGGGCCGCGGCAGAACATGGAATATGATCCTCGCTGTGTTTCCATTGGGAAAATGCAACGAGCGAGCCTGGAGGGGAGGACGTTTGACGTCGGCCCCCGTGGTCCCCTCTCTCTCCGTCTCTGCTGTCCCAGGACACGCACTGTCACACTCTGACAGATGGTTATTCCAGGCCCGGAGCCAGACTCTCAGCAGCTATCACTGGTTCTGTTTCCTCCCCAAGCGGAACAGATGTATCTGACTTTTTAAAAAAAAAAATGGAGGGCATGAGATGTGATAATGGAAATGCTGTGCCTGAGGGCTGAGCTCTGCAAGTTTTGTGCATCTCATAGGTGGATGAGCATGTCCGTCGGCTCGGTGTTATTTGAGACGCACACTTTGGGAATCACTGATGTCACTGATGGTGACTTTAGCAGTTTATTTATGAGTGACAGGGCCTGTTGTTTTTGATTCTTGATTGTTTTGATTCTTGCAGCTTTTCTACTGAAAGACTTGCCATGTTCATTAGAATTATTGTGACGTTCTCTGGAAAGTTGTGGGTGGTATGAGGGCTTCCCCTCATTCAGACATCCTTCCTGACAAATGTGTCTCAATAATACAGTAGGTCTTTGATGTGTGTGTGTGTGTGTGTGTGTGTGTCGCTTTGCAATGCTGTGCGTACCGCAGTGTGTGTGAGGTCCCCTCTCTCGACGTGAGACCACCAGGGGCTCGCTCGGCCGGCCCATGTGGGCACCACAGTCACTAAACCTATTGTCAACAACAGAGGCCGTCTTGTCCACTTCAAATCCACTTAATTCAGCGGTGATTAACTTGTGGTGGTGTTAGGCCTTTGTGTGCATTTCCTTCACTCGTGAAGTGATGTTGGATTTGGCAAAGGGACGTCACATGTTGCGCATTGGACAGAAATGTCCTGCCCCACCAGCTGAAGCAGGAATGATCTTCTCTCCTGAAGTCCCAACTACACAAACTTGAGGTGAGGGAAAGGAAAAGCGTTGCCGACGTGTGGTTTTCTTACTCATGCAGCTTTCTTACCGATGACCCGACACGCTAAAGTATAGGGAGGAGTGTAGAATATTCCAAGTATAGCAATTTTAATGCACCAGGCCCAGGCATGTAAATGTGGTCCCTCTGCAAAAACCCCAGGCTCATTTGAATATACATGGCACGTATTAGCGCGGCGGCGGTGGTGGAGCTCCGAGAAGCGGCGCCGCAGCGGTGCCAGCTTCAAGTTTGAAATCTGCCTCACCGCAGGATTTTTTTTTTTTTAAATCATGAACTGAGAGGAACCGCAGCAGCGGTTCTTGGGGGGTTTGGACCAGACCTTTTAATAGTGTTTTCTCTTTCTCTGTGGGCTTGGGGCGCCTGGGCTCCATTGTGGGTTGGGGTTGGGGGTGCTGTAGCCAGGGTCTCCTCCATCTGCCAAACTTGACTGCTTCGCCCCAAACTACAGGAACGACTCGACATCTCGCGTCCGTACGTCTCGTACGAAGCCGCAGCCAGTCGTCTCCGGTGCCAGTTATTCACCGTGTGCGTTGTAACATCTGCCGGAGTTGAAGATTAACCACGACATAAAAGAGGGGGGTTGTTAATCAAGCGTGATTAAACATTAGCGCTGCGTCAATGATCGGAGAGAAGGAGTTGTGAGTTGTTGAGAACGTGGTGACCGATGTCTGTGTCACTTCAGGAACGTGTTTTACACAATAAACCGTCATGAGTCTGGCCCGAGTGCGGGATGTTTACTGGTTGTTTGCTGGTTGTTTACTGGTTCTATGGGCTGGAAGTGGAAATGATCCACAGCCGTCCAGGACGAACTCAAGCGTCTCTTGTCTTCTGGGCCTACAATGGGTGTTATTGTGACTAATCCTCCACTGTTCATGGGTGGACATTTTCACGTGTCCGGGACAACTACAGAAGTATAAATAGGTTGGTTGTTTACAGGAACGGTTCACATTCATGCTTCTTTTCAGGCCTTTATGAAACACAAGTCGATTTGTCTTTGACGGATGTTTCCTGTTTTCCTGCCGCTCGCGGCCCGGGGCCGATCCTTCGGCCGATAATAACTCGTCGGCAGCTTACATTTAGTCTGCCGGGCTGTAACGTCTTTGATCCGAGGCAAAGATATGCTCGCTTGAGGGGGTGACATCAAAGAAGTCGAAGATGGAAGAGCAGGGAAGACATTAAAGAGGCATGGTCTCCGCAAGGGCGCGCCTCGCCGCAGGCGTTCGGCTCGCGCTCGTCTGCCAGACGCGGTGATGAAGCGGGAATCGCCCGGGCGACGCGGCGGGACGGCTTCATGAGGCAGTGACCGGTAAAAGGCGATAAGGCCGCGGGGGGACGTTGCCTCGGGCGGCGCTCATCGAAACACGCGATGGACAGCTACGCATGTGTCTTATCTCACGCAGTCAGGAAGTGAGCAGTCACAGAGGAGGCGAGTGGTCCAGGGCGCTATCAAAGATAAATGCTGCAGCATTACTCACTTCAACAGTCATATTTGTCTTGCTGATAAAGGACGTCCAGCCCAGATTGACTCAGTGTGAGTTCACTTTGTCTGTGTAACCTCTGTGGTAGTAAGTGTATATATTTAGATGCCAGTGCTGTTTCCTGTTTCAGATTATTTAGAATTATAATCTGTGGTTTTAATTATTTCAGTTTCTAAACTCAAGGTTCACTTACTAGATTTTCTGAGAACCTACCGTACAAACAACAACAAGCCGTAGCTCTGGGAATAGCCCCAATAGTAGTAAAGCCCCAGTTGATACATATGACATTCATATTTTGGTGATTATTTATTAGCTGGCACTAATTTTATGAACTAACTTGGACCTCACACTTGCTTAAATACTTACTCATACAGACGGTGTTTTGTTAGCAATGAAGCAGCCATCATATGTTCATCTGCAGTCTGTCCTCCGTCTGTCCCACACGGCGCTGGTAGGTGGAAACACACGCTATGGATAGACAGGACGTAGGTACAAGGAATCTGGAGCTTGACCTGCCAGAGCAAAAGGCCGAGGTGTGTGTGTGTGTGTGTGTGTGTGTGCCAACTAAAACACAAGCACCAGAGTTGTTGTAACGACCCCGTAACAGATCCCACCTTACCTGGGGAGACCAGGTAGTCTTGTGTGTGTGTCCTTTGGCAGTGTTACGTCATGGGTCAGAAGTGCACCTTCACCAGCAGATCAGGTAACACAATACACAGCACCAATCCTGCTGGGTCAGATATCAGCAGTGCGGGGGGGGCAAAGAAGGAAGAATATCACATTTTTTAAAAAACTCAAATACCTTTTTCAAAACCTTTTGCGTTTATTTGAGTTGATCTCGTCCGTCTCGGGCACGGGGCATCCAAACGTCACGCGAGCGAAGAAAAGGTCAGAAAACATCCAACGATTGTCTCCCCAAAAAAAGGTCAAGAGACGCTGGACGCCACAAAGAGTAAGGAAGCTGCATTCCTGCGGGCTGGTGTTTCTTTTGGGGCCTTTCACAGCGCGTTCCTCCTCCACGCCGCCGTGTGAATGGAGCAGATGCCTCTCTCTGCGTCGGCAGATGGGAGGGATTGTTCCCCCGGTTTAATGAAGGGAGGCTGCTGGGGGCTTATCCCCCGGTTACCTTGGTCATTGATATGCTCTCGAGGCATCCACCGCCATTGTTCGGCCTCAATGGAAGGGACAGAGCCGAAAGCTGGGTGGCGGGTGTCCTGACAGACTGCCCTTTCACTGAATGTGGACAAATGGGGTGGGGGGGGGCTGGAAAGTTTGCGACCTCCACGCTGAGCCGACAAGGACGAGAGCCTAGACCGAGGTGTAAAAGAGCTGGAAGATTGTTATTACTTTTAGAGTTCAGTAATGTGTTACCCAACATCGTGTAATCAGCTTAGGCGTGTTACAAATTGTACAAACCTGTAAATAATAATAAATTAAACATGTTTGGGTTGGTTAAACAAAACCAGGTGCGAAGACGCTGGAAACTGACGCCACTTCCAAGGCCCAAGGATTCATTTATTTGTAATGACGGCGACCGTCAGCTGCGGCCGTGGTTATGAATGTCTTGTTGTGTTACTGCACAAACAGGAAATTTTCTGCTGTCAAGCGACGATTTACTGTATTTATTTTCATCGTAAGCCCACGGGCCAACCTGTTTTTACCACATCAGAGCTGCTGCTAACTTAAACGTGTTGACGCTGACCTTCATAATTTTCTACTCATCGCCGTCTGCAGTTAAATCAGTTTTGTCCGATGTGATGAGGTAGAAGTCACATGGTCGGACACGGCGGGGCGAATCCAGACTCGTGGAACAAAGACGAGCTCTGTTCGGCTGCTGGATGACCTTTGTGGTCGACCGCAGATATCTGAACTGATAATCGCCGTTTAAAGTCTTTTATGAGAGCAGATAATATTGTCTCATGTTGGATTGAATGCGTCGTTCATGCTTTGGAAAGGAGCGAGCTGCGTTGCCGTTGTAGCGCTTCACACGTCCCGCGAACAGAAGGCACATCGCTCCCCTCCTCCGCCCCATTAAAACCATTTGGTTGGCTGGAAATCGTCCGTTTGGACGAGGTCCACATCCGCCGCATTAGGCGAGGCCGCGGAGGACAGAGTGGTGATCTGTGCGCGCCGCTAAGTGGCTTTTCAAATGGCGAATGACGAATAACGTGGTCGACCGCCCGCAAGTTCAGAGTTTGGGTTTGTGCCTTTTTCAGGACGTCCGCGCTTAAAAGCATCAGCTGTCGCCGCCGTCTGCTCTCATGCATTTACTGTACGTGAGGTATTGATCGTTCATTTTTAGGTAATCACTTATCCAGGATGTGAGGTTTCAGGCCTGAACCACACTGCTGTGTGTGTGTGTGATAATGTTCAGACACATATCTAATTGATGAGGTTATGACTTCTGTAGAGTTTGAAGAACCAACATGTTTACTTGAGCATCTGGCATCTTTTTTCAGTTTATACAAAAGTTGTGGTCCCCAAAATGCTTCGGTCTCTTTTTTTTTTTTTTTTTTTTTTGAGACTCACGAGTCCAGTACCGGCTGATTGGATCTGGACTGAACGGGCCCCGGTCCAGCCGCTGTGAAATCCCAACGTGTTTGCCTGGTTACGTAACCGGCGCTCGCCCTCTCTCCTCTCTTTGCCAGTCTGTGCAGGCTTCGCACATTTTTCTTGTGTTTGTGCAGAGCAGCTCATCCCTCCCATCCTCTGTCGGGTTTTTTATCGAGGTGAATGTGGCGTTTCTGGGGACCGAAACTGGGCCTGAGTCCCGACCCGGCTGCAGAAAATAGTACGGGTGGAGCGTCTGATAGTGAAATCAGCGGCTGCCCTCGTTACTCAACAAAAGTCCCGCCGTGTTTCATCTCTTGTTTTCCTTCCTCGCTGAATAAGCCCGGCCTGTCGGGACAGGTCTCGGTCAGCCTGTCAGACGGTCCCTGTGTCGTCGTCTTTGTTGTTGTTGTTGTCGTTGTTTTCCCACAGAGGTGGGCTTAAAGCTCGGGAGCTGCTGACTGAACTTAAACTCTGCGCGGAGGTCAGACTCGCTTTGTTTTTAAAAACTGTGGGGCTCATCACAAATGATTCTGATCTTCATCCAACGTGGCAACAAGCCGTTAGCTTGAACATCATCAAACAACACAAAGACATTCATTTTTAATGAGTAGCTTCTCATTTGTAGTCCATCGTTTCTGGGCAGTTTCCCAGAAAGCTTCCCAGGAGGGGACATGTTATTCAGTATTCATTATAGATAAATAAATAATAAAGACAGTGTTCAGGTTGTGAGCTTCAGAACATTTAAATGTAATTCATGGTAAACGGGACCTACAGAGGCTTGAGTCGGCCGAACACACAGAAAACAGGACACTTACTCATTTTCACGTGACGGCTGCAGGAGCTTTTCCTGCTTCACCTGATAATAAATTACAAAACTTCATCCAGGAAACGTACAGGGAAGCCATCAGGGGCTCACAGGAGCTAGAAAATGTTGTGCGTTTTGTGTTTTTAAAGCTGCTTGTTTCAGACCAACAAAGCGCCTCAGGGTGAAATATCTCCTGTTTGGGCGCTGGGATGAGTCACACTCATCGTACGTGATTGAATGGGCCTGATGGTGTCTGAATGAGTGGGATTTCCTATAATGTGACTCAGCGCTCTCGTCCCGGCAGCACTCCACTTCCCACTGAACTGTGGCGAGGAAACGACGAGCTGCAAGTCTCACACACACACACACACACACACACACGATCACAGCTCCTCTGTGTCCATGTTTTGGGTTTGAATGAGGACTTGTACCCCAGGGAGTACTTCCTATTAGCCCCCCCCCCACACACACACACAAACACACACAGGGTGACACAAAAATAAAAAAAGGATTATGGGCAGAGTGAATCTAATAACAAAGAAAACCAAATCCGAGAGTTCAGGAATCCACCTTGTTGCTGTGAGGCACTAAAATAGCCCCAGTAAAATGGCCGCCCTTGTTTGCCCCCCCACCGCGCACACACACACACACACACACACACACTCAAACACTCATATAGACTACGTATTTTAAAACAGCAAGGATTACCTTTTAAAACACTCATGGTTACCACACCAAGTTCTCAAGAACCCACACACAACACTGGGGGACCCCCCCCCCAAAACCACCCAGGGGTGTGTGTGTGTGTGTGTGTGTGTGTGTGTGTGTGGGGGGGTAGCACACCAGTTAACTCTTTAAAGTGAAGATCCCTTTACAAGACTCATGTGGAAGTAATTATGAGGAGAACTCATGATGTCAACACAACTCTGTGTGTGTGTGTGTGTGTGTGTCCGATCGATCGGTTATCACATCTGTCTTCAGTGACCATCAAGAAAGTGTCGTCACTCGACAACCTTTGTGTTTTAAAATCCTGACGTTCTCGCATCTTGGAAAGCTGTGGAATGCAACTGGCCCCGCCCTCTGTTTAGCTTGGCCTTAATGCTGATTAATCTCATGTGCACACACACACACACACGGTGTGTTGTTGTGCGCTGTAATGATAATTAGGCCGGTGGAGGTGTGTGTGTGTGTGTGTGCATTCAACAGCTCTGTGCTTTAATCCCATTTACGCTGCTTACTGAGCAAATGGTCAATGAAATTAAGTGTGCTAATGTGATTAGAGGAGGTTGATGTGTCTTCATTGTGTTGAGCCCGGCAGTGATTAGAGCGACACTGAGAGGGCGACTCCCTGTTTTATTATGGAGAGCTGCTGCATGTGGAGGCTGAATGATGCCAAACATCAGTTCATCATCAAAACAGTAGCTCACCTTCAACGAATGGATGAATTTTTATGATTGAAATGTACTTTTTAGGAGTTTCTCAGGATGTCGAGCATAGTTCTTTCCTTATACTAAGCTAATTAGCATAATCATTGGTGTCCTAATAGTTTTATTTTGAAATGTCCATGCTGAAAAAATGAAATTTGACCCTTCTCATGTTTGTGTTTTAAATTAACTGCCACTTAAACCGGTTCTGATGAGATCAGGTCTTACACTGCCGACATAAGAATCGGTGACACCTATTTAACTGCTTGGCTTTTTTTTGCGATATTACATTTATCTATTTTTTTTCTCATCGAAGCGACGGCGTGCCCTGGAATATCAGGTGCAGACAAACTCCACGGTGCGAACAGCCGTCGCCACCTAATAGACGCCTTTCTGTGCGAAACCTCTGTTTTCGTGTTTGCATGTGGCATCGGGTTGGCAGGGAGACACGTGGACGTGTCTTCATTTACATCCTTCCTCTTTGTCTGTTAGCATGTCGACAGGTACGAAACTCGGTGCAAGGTCTGGGCCGAGTTTGAAACCGAAATTTAGTTTGAAACAAATAAATCCCCACGTCGTTTTCTTTCATCCCACCGGTAATGCGCGGGTCTGGTCGTCTCGGGCCCGTGTAACCACCGTGCAGCTAAACGGGTTAATAACTGTTTTTCAACTTTTTGGATCATATCTCTGAACAGTTCATCTGTCTCTCCCCCGCTACCAACCACAACCCTGTGGTTTGGTGTGAAAAAACAAAACAAGGCGCTCCATCCAGGATGATGGCTGGTTACCTGCCTTAATGGCCAGTGGAGCAGATGAACCTGTTTAAAATTTCCTGTTATTTGGTGATGAATTGTAGTGTTCCAGCCTGATTATGGTGCCTGGAAATGGGATTTTTAAATTTTATTCTTTATTTTTTTTAGTAAGTCTCAGAGTGTGGCGCTTTGGAGAGGAGTGTGGATGTGGATCGATCCACCTCTTTGGTCTAGACTGGCACATCCCAGCAATTATCACATGGATTGTTCTGAATTTTTCTCCCAGATACCCGCGGTCCCCTGAGGAAGAATCTTGCTGTGGCACTTTTAGTTTTTAGTGAAATGTCTTGACAGCTGATGGACGGATTTCCATGAAATGCAGCTTAATGATGACTTTGACGCCCTGACTGCTACTCTCTCCCATCGGCCTCAGCTGTACTGTGTGTTAATTGGTTCTGATGCGTTAAAAACTAAGACATGTTCCTCCACGTATGTTTCTGTCCCTCTGACCCCGTGGTCTGTCTCTGATGTCCCAGCAGGTTAGGGAGACGGAGACATGGATGCCCATGAAGACCACGCAGAAGGTCGCCTTGTCGACACAGCGCGACCGCCGGGAGTCGTCAGGAGACTTCGGATTCTCCGATGAGGACGAGGACGACGACAACACGTACTACACCGACACACTGTACGACGACGAAGACGAGTACGACTCCTCCGGGTCTGGAGACGGAGGTCGGTCTCTGCCGGTGTTTTGTTACATCTTAAGTTTACGTACTTAAAATCACACATTTTATCTTGTGTTTATGGAAATGTTCTTAAATGAGGAATCGGCTTCTTTCCACAGCAACAACTATGTCCCCTGAACAAGACTCAGAGCCGTCAGTTAAGGTGAGATGCTGTCTCCACGCCGGATCACATTCACCGTTGTATGGCTTGAGTTTTGTCTCCTCTGTTCCCGGTCGATTGACCGCAAGGACGGTGTTTTCAACTTCTTCTCTTTGTCCTCAGCCCGACGCGAACGACAACAAGATCCCAGAGTTGGAGCTCCCGGGGCAACCCACCGTCAACGAGGTGGACATCGTCCAGAAGAGCAACGAAATCCCCCTGCTGAGGAACGAGGCCGACCCCAGCGAGGAGCATCCATCCAACGTCCTGATGGCCCACGCCAGCGACGACAGCATCTTCAGCAAAACAGAGGTCCTCGCAGGTCAGCGCGCATCCTCTCTCTCCCCTTGTATCCTCTAATTTTAATTTAATTCAGATGTTTATTTTAGAAATTATTTATGAAGACACTGAAGACTTCTTCGTCCTAACATCTCTCTGTCGTCCCTCTTCCGTCTCCTCCAGCCCTGATTGCGGGCGGCGCCGTCGGCCTGCTGTTCGCCGTCCTCCTCATCCTCCTCCTCATCTATCGCATGAAGAAGAAGGATGAGGGCAGCTACGACTTGGGGAAGAAGCCCATCTACAAGAAGGCCCCCACCACGGAGATCTACGCATAGACCCTGACCTCCGCTCTGCTGCCCCTCCCTCCCCGACCTCACACACACACACACACACACACACACACACACACACACACACACACACCTCACTCCCTCAACCCCTTTAAAAAAAAGAAACCCAATCAAGGCCAGCTGCTGGCCTCACAGTGCCTCATCGTACCTCCTCCTCCTCCTCCTCCTCACTCTTCTCCTGACTGTACAGTGGAGTGACACTCGAGAACAGATCGGGAGAGAAGCCCCAACAACACAATCGATTGACTGACTCTTCCTACCTGATGTATAATCTCTCTCATCCAATCGGAGGCTGTGTTGAGCCGTGTCCCTTCCAAACAAGGGAGCGGAGCAACAGGAGTGGACTGTTTTTAGCTGCGGTACAACGTGATCCTTTTTTTTTGTCTCGTGTTTATATTACTTGCCCCCACGTCAAGAGAAAAAAACAACAGAACTTAGGAACTGAGGACTCAGAGGACTGAAACTCCCGTTTCTCACCATCCTCCCTTCCTTTCCTCTCCTCCTCTGCCTTACAGTTGAAAACACTAATACTGTGCAATGTTTTTTTGTCTTGGTTATGGTACACATTGACAGTCCAGTTATTTATTTCCTCTCAACCTGTTTCTTGGACTGAAGCTTCTCACATGACTGAAGCAAGTGATTTTTAAGTGAACATTTATATTTGATTTTTTTTTTTTTTTTTTTTTAAATGGGCTCCTTGTAATGCAGAGAGATTTAAGACATTTCATTTTTTTTCTATTAAAGAAAGAAAAGATTTTGATTCAGAAAGGTAAACATCATTATATTGCTGTGTGGCTCTATGCTGTCATCCATTAGAACTGTTAGTAATTGCATTAACATATTTCTGCTCCTAAAACTATACAGAGAAAAGAGAGTCAAACGAGGGTCAAGTAGTATTTGCAAATGGTTGTTTTCATCTTCACAAAGTTCACTTCATGTTGTGTAAAACTTTCAGATGCGGCAGAGTTCATTAAAATGACCTTTAAAAGACTTTTTTTTTTTTTTTTTAAAACCTTCCGGCATGCTTTGTATCACCTCGAAGGGAAAGTCCCATCCCGTCTGGCACGTAGCACCAGATAAGTAAGCTAAACTAATCCGGGAAAAAAAAAAAGAATTTGCAAATACTGTATGACCCATGTGACATAGTCAAACACAAACACACATGCACAGTGTCGTTCTTTGCTACCAGTTTGGAGAGTACTTCAAAAAGAAGGTGCTCTACCACTATAATAATTACCGCTGTGCCTCTGGGGTTTGTTTTCTGTTATTATGGCGAAGTCAAACCAGCAAGCTCCTACAGGGTGACACACCTACATTCCACACACACACACACACACACACACACACACACACACACACAGAGCTCAGTCATGTGTGAAGAGAGCAAAGATTCAACACCATGTCAGCTGTGGCTGCTGACCCTCCTTCACAGTCACGTTTAAGCTTACAGTAATAGCTTTGATACACTTCTTCATTTTTTTTTTTGTTCAGAGGTGGATGTTCAGATTGACAACGCTCTCATGTCTGTAGAGTGAAAATGAAGCTACAGCCAGTTATCTTAGTGTAGCTCAAAGCGGAAAACAGGTGAAAACAGCTGGCTCTGTCCCCAAGGGAACAAAATTCACCTCCCAGCTCCTCTAATGCTGCGTTCACATGTTAACGGACAACTAAAGACAGGTGTATGATTAGACAGTTGGTCATATGAGAGTTAAAACACCCTAATGTCAAGTTAACACTAGAACTAATTCATTTAGCTTTTATTCCCTTCAAAGATATCCATATTATAAAGCATGAAGTCGCTTTCAAAATTGAAATTATAGTACTCCAATATGACATAACGTAGCTTTAAACAATGCATTTGATTTAGTTTTTTTTATTTCAAGTGTAAAAAAAACCCCAACATTTTGAAGTTTTTTTGGTGAGCTCCAAGCCAAAATACACAGCAGCCGGCACAAAACAAAGTTTTTATCCAAATTAAACGAAGGACAGAGCCAGTTTCCAGTCCTTGTGCTAAGCTAAGCTAAGCTAACTGTAGCTTCATATTTAAAGGACGGGTTTTGAGGGTGGTGTCGAGCGTCTCCTCTGTTTGCCAGAAAGGAGATTAAGTGTTGAACTGTTCCGTTAACTCAGCCTCTTTTCTATCTGTGAAGCTCCTCACTTCATGTCTGACCACTGAGGTGCACATGGGCTCGTTCAGACGACATTTTTATTCATGGATCCAGTTAATGTTTTTGATCATTTGTCCAGTGAAAAGAAATGTTAACCTCTGTGATCGGAGAAACTGGTAGTTTTTGGTACTTTCTGTTGTTTTTTTTACTCATTGGGTTGATGCTTTGTCAATAAGCTACACCGACAGTTTGTTGTTAGTTTTATATTTTCTTTCCATTATGGGGTCAATGAGCAATCGCTAAAGCCATCATGAACTTGTTTGATGCTCACATTTCTAAGCTGAAGCCAGCAGCACACTGACTGGTCTACCAAGGATTTGTATATAGCTATTAGAGTAAAAAAAATATTAACTTGGTACTTAGCCACATCCTGGCAACAAAAAATATCTACCAAATATTTAAATGCCAAATTCTTCCTGTTTTATTTTTGTTTTTTTTTCCCAAGCAGTAATGTTCCTGTGATTTACTGTAAATGTAAATGAGTTTTGATACTACCGATGCTAATACTAACTCACCTCCTCTCATTGTTCTCCAGTGTTTTTTTTATTTTATTTTTTCTCCAGTAGATCATCTTGTTCCTTTTTTGTATTAATTTAACTGTCAAATTATTTTATTGCCTTCTTTCAGGTTGGGGTGTTTCCCCCTTTTTAAAGCTGTTGTATATGTGATTTTAAAAGTTTTATATACACTAGTTTGAGATTTTCAGAAGCAAATAGTTTTGAAACTTTTTATTTTGTAAGAGTTTCTATTATCTTTTAGACTTTTTTTTTTTGCTTTTGTATTTATGTTTTTTTTTGTGTAGAAGGATTGCTCATGTGGTTGGTGTTCATCTCGTTGTTCAGGGGATGTTGTGCCGATGAGCCATGTTGTCAGTGGCAGACCTGGGACGATTACTCTTTAGAATTTGTTTGATTTTATTTTTTTCTTCCTCTTGGCCAAAATGGAAAGAGATAAATTTGCTACCATGTTTCGGGAAATTCAAGGTCCCCGCCTTCATGAGCTGCGACCCAGTTTGAGAAACATCTTGATACTTGTACAAGGCCTTCACCTCCCAAAAATGAAAACATTTACTTAAGCATATACTGATAATGCTTCCAGTGTGTCAGCATGTATCAGTGACCTCCACCTCAGACAGTAGTAACTCTGATTAGATTTGACCATAATCTATCAACTCAACATTTTAGTTGGTAATCGGCCCCAGGTCTGGTCAGGGAACATGGGAGAGATAACGTATGTTCTGCTGCTTAATGTCACAAACATCACATGTGAATCACCAATGGAGTGGAGAAACCGATGGATCATTGGTTTCTGCATGCAGGTTCTGATTTAATGGAAATAAAGCTATTTTTATGCACATTAACAACTGCAGCCATTTTTACATTCATTGTTTGTTTTCCTTAGGTGAGAGAATCATGTGAAACATTAGACATGCTGCCTCTGGAGTCCTTTAAAAACAACAAAAAAAAAAACGATGGTTGAAAAGCAGAGACTGTAACAGAATACTCCAGTAGAATCAAACTAAAAAAACTTAGAAAGCACATCAGAGAACACACACCCCAGCCAAGGCTGTACATTTCCCCCAAATTAAAATATTACCCACCCCCACATTGGATACTGATCCAGATCAGACCCCAAATGTTATTGTGCCTAAATAAGTCTAAGAACCACTTCTGGTTGAAAAGAATTTGGGAAACACCAACCAATGTATAGGCCTCGTAAAAACATGGTAATGTGTTATTAACCTATCATCATTAATACAATCTTCTATTCACAGTACACTGATTAAATGGCGGTTCCTTTTTAAAAATTTTGTATTTGGCAAAAAAGTAAACATCCTCAGAGCCTTTCTATTGGTACTGCCCAACCTCCCCCCCGCACGTAAAATAGTTCCGTCCCGCCCTCGAACAAGATGCTAACGGTTCCTGCTAACAGTGAACTGAAGGAAGAGTTGGCGGAGGAACGTGGCTCAGATTCCTGAAGGAACGTAACGAAAGACAGTAAAGAGCAAATAAGAAATAAAAAAGACTGTCTGTGTGTGTGGAGGTGGGCGGTGATACTGCGTCACCTATCTTTTTTTCGAAAAGAAAGGTGGGTTTAGTTCGTGAGAGGTGGACGTTAACCTGTTAGCCTAATCCAGTGAACCTGTTAGCTTAACCCAATTAACCCGATACTCAGTCCAGTGAACCTGTTAGCTTAGCCCAGTTAACTTGATAACTCAGTCCAATTAACCTGTTAGCTTAGCCCACATACATAACCAACATAATGATGTAGCGCTCCTCCTTTAGCCACATTTCATCAGCACAGGTACAGATTTATCAAGCCGCTCATACTTGATCATTTGTCCCAGCAGACGGAGCTTCAGGCTCATCAGGACCTGTGTCCCCACTCCCACACCCCGTCATTAGCCAGCCCCACTCAGCTGAAGATCAAGGTGAGCAGCATCGTGTTGAAGGACATGTCAGTCTGTGGAGCTGGGAATTTCTTCTTTTATTAGAATGGGGGGAAAAAGGTTTTTTTAGTGATAATGGTTATTTTTCCTCATGTATGTCATTTAATTAATAACAATAGCATGGCTGAGAACAAGACTGTGTGTGTGTGTGGTGACCACTTGACCTTTCTTCGAGCACTTTATTTAGTTTGAGTTATCCAGTTATGTTGAGCCAATTTTCACATTTAAATTACATGGCCTCTGTGCACGTTTCTTATGCAGGCTATTGCATCCACTGCATGCAGAATGTTGCGTGCATGTCTGCACAGTGTTATATTTTCAGTGTTGGAATGGCTTGCAGTGGTGGCAGCCAACGCAATATCTTTTCATAGGGCTAAAAATCCCTGGCGGCGCCCCCCTGCTGCATTGTTTCCTGTCAGTCTCTCACGAGGATAAAGGCAATCTGGAGTAGTAATTACAGAATGTAAATATGCTGTCTGTTGTTGAAAAATGCCAACCATGAATAGTACTGGTGTCAGCATGCAAACATACAAATGGCAGTGGTAACATGCTGATGTTTTGCAGATGGCTAAAAATACAGGTTCCAGTTTATTCTGGTGCATGAGCTGCAGTATATGGAGCCACATCGTGGCCACATCCCAACGTTTTTCTGCCCTTTGACTACAACCCTGGTGTTGGATTTCCTCCATTGTATCACCTGTGCCTTTTTGTCTGCTGTTGTGGACACGAAGGACGTATGGGAGACGAACTGGAGCAGAAGCTGGATGTGCTGAAAGAAGAAACAGTAAAGAAACTGTAACTTGTGATGAATGTCACGAGTTTCGGGAGAGGAACTGATCTTTTCGGAAGGTGTTGGTGTCACGTTATGAAAGCCGCTTTGGGTTACGTAGGATGAGAAACGTTCCAGTCTCTTGAGAAAGATATTGACTCCCTGTTCAGTTCAGGGTTGCTGTTCTGAAACCGAGTCTGACCTCTGACCTTTCTGCACAAGAGAGAGATTTGTCCAATAAAGGAAGAATGTAAGATCACGAGAGCAAACAATTCAACCTTTTGACAGAAGAAATACCTCTTCTGAAAAAAAAATCTCTTCGTTACTCGAGGATGAACTTCCACTAATATTTATATTATAAGTTTAAGTGCTCTGTACAGAGGTGACTATTACAGCCAAATAAAAACACAGACACAACTATAGGGAAGTACAAATAATAAAAACCACTCATGTCTTCATGAAGACTGTAAAAAGGCTAAAGAAAAGTGTTGTTTGAGATGGTTGAGTGTTGCATGGAAACTGGTTCGCATTTTGAATGATGTGGAACGCCTGCCACAGGGCAACAGTTCAAACAGATGATGGCCAGGGTGTGAACAGGGTGTGTACTGTGCGTAAGGACAATAAAGCTGTGTCTGGTTCTGAAAATAACACTCAGATTTCTTGACCCCATTGGATCGATTGTGTTTGCTGTGTGAGTTTTATTTTGGTCGGTTTTGTTTTTTCCAAGAAGCAGATGAGGAGCCGAGAGCAAACAACATTTTCAGGAATCCAGAATATAATTAAGATCTTTGGATACTAATTATTAGAAATGGACAAAAGCAGATATTTGAATAAGGGGGATGAGTGAACAAAAGTAGAGTCCTGATCTGTGTGTGTGTGTGTTGTTGACATTCATGCAGAGCCAACAGACAAGCTGTTGCCTGTCGGCCTCCGTGCTGCAGGGAAAAACACCCTCCCATCTGATGCCAAAGTTCTGACAAGTATGGCACTGCTGGGAGCAAAACACACACAAACGCATTCCAGCACAAACACATATTCATACATCACCTTTTACTCTCATTTCACACACACACACACACACACACACATACTTTCTTTCATATTTCATATTTGCACACATGCACACAAGCAAACACTGATTGAATCGTACCGGTCTGAGGGCAGAGAGAGAGAAAACTTTGCTGTGGACTTGTTGTTTGTTCAGGATCTGCAGAGCCAAAAACAAGTGAGCGCACATACAGTATAATACCACTGCCCCCCTCCCCTCCCCCAGCAATGTGGGGGCATTGTGGGGACTTAGTGACTGATCTCACAATGTTAACCAGGTTATTTTAGGGCTAAGACAGTGTGGTGTAAGTTTGAATTAGTTTAAGATGAAGGACTGATTACTGCTGAGGTAAAACTGAACTAGGAAGGAATTAAGTGAATATATATATATTATTCACAATCTTAACTTGATCTAATCTATTGATTATGAACCAAAGAAAAAAGAAAAATTTGACCGGATGATGGCAGTTGATGAAAAATAGAGGGCAGAGGTTTTACAGTTCATCCTGAGGGGAACATGAACACCTGAACCAAATTTCATGACAATCCATCTTACAGTTGTCAATCAAAGATCATAATCATATGTTGACATTGTGGTGTCACTAGATGAAAAATCAGGGGATCATAAAAGCCATTAGGATTCATCCTCTTGTGATCATGAATGAGCATGCAAAATTTTGTACTACTTCATCAAGTACGTGTTGAGATAGTTCAGTGCAGATGTGCAAAGTTTGTTTGAAAATTTGACCTGCTGGTGGCGCTGGAGGAAAAGTCAGGTGATCACCAAAGTCATTAGGATTCATCCTCAGGGGAGCAGAATGGTTTTGAACAAAACTTCCATCAAATACCTGTTGAAATATTTCAGTTTCTCAACCACCCCCATGTCTACAACACTGTGTGTGTGTGTGTACAGTCAGCGCACATTCTTTTCTTATCACACTTTGTTTTGACGATTTTTGGCTTACAGTATGCTCATATTCACACATACCCCCCCGACACACACACACACACACACACACACACACACAGTGTAGTGTGTGTCATTAGGAACATTTATGGGAATTTCCAGAACGTGTTGCACCAGGCAGAATGTTTTTCCTATGAGCTCTTCCATCAGTTGTCTTTTTATCCACGGAGCATCTCGGTCAGAGGAACCAGTGGTTGCAAAAGAACATTTCAACATCTGCCTCTTTATCTGCCTCAATCTCTGCTGCTGCTCTTTGCTTTTATAAAGAAGGAAACGATCACGCCTTTTGCCCCAGGTGCTGGATTCAAACACAACTGTTGTTTTTGATTCTTTTGTGTTTTTTTTAATTAACGAATGAAATACATCCAAAGTTATTTTATCTGCAGAAGTTTTTGTATTTGGAGTTGCGTTGTTTTGTAGTTCATTGTTTTTTTGCTGTTAGCGAGGCAGCAACATATAAACACACTGTATATTCACAAAGTGGTGTCGTACAGTGAAGTATTTTCACTGCACGCAGATCCACCATTTAAAAACGTCCACGTCCACTTTTTCCCCTCTCTTCCTCTCTCTCTCTGACTTCTTTTGTTTTTGGCGATCAGACAGGTTCAGTCGTGTCGGCCGGCCCTTCAAAGTGACAACCGTTTGACCTCAGTGTCGTCGGCGCCATCTGAATGTACCCAGCATGCATCAATTTGCCTGTTTCCTTTGGATGATTTGCAACTGGAAAAATGGCTTCCTTCTTCCTGCTACTGATTTGAATATTGGGAGGACGTAACACAAACATCAGTTGACCCTGTGTTTGCTTTCTTCACTGACCCAGACGAAAATGAAGAAACTGCATCAGCCAAAGCTCGGCTCCTGTAAGGGAAGAGATGCGGGTGACAAGGTGATGAAGATGAGAGAGGAAGAGCAGGTAGGTTTAAACAACATTTGAGTAAGATGAAATACTTCGCAGTGACATGTTTTTAACGTGTTGATTCAGGGGGGGGGGCACGTTTTTCAACCTTGGTATTTCTAAAACACTGCGTTCACACACGTGCGGTACAAGCTTTGATTTTTTTAAAATCCTGAAGCACGTTTTTAGGGAAGAAGAAATCTCCTTCGTGGCATTTTTAGCTCTTAGTTTGACGTAATCGTTTTCAAAATGTCAGCGCAGAGGGTTTGACCGAGACTCCTTTTTCAAAGCAGATCACAGGCCGAGAGGAAGCAGGGGGTCTTAAATCTGTCAACACCCTCCCAAAGGTCAGAGGTCAGGTGACGAGAGATTACAGGAAATGAGGTTCTCAGTGTGTGTGTGTGTGTGTGTGTGTGCGTGTAAGACTTTGTAGGCTTATGGAAAAGTGTGTTTGCATACATGACTTGATTAGTGTTAACAGACCCAGAAAGCTTCATCAGCTCAACATTTCAGCTCGTCCAATTCTTCGGTTTATAAACAAACACCTGCCGAAGTCGAGGCATGGAGGGACATTTTACTGTCTCCCCATCTCAGACACGTCTTCCCTTCTCGCAGCGTCAGACGCTCCACGGCGAGAGAAGAGGTTTAAAAACCAGTCGTTTTTATTTCGTATGTTTAAGTGTTAGCACAGTCGAGACGGATGAATGGAAACTGTCTCGCTTTCCCTCTCTGTGCCTCATCCTCGCTGCCTCGCTTTCCCTCGTCTCTCTCCTTGTCATAGGCCACCTTTTGTCTCCATGCAAAAAACTCAAATTCCTCCCAGCCCCTGCCCACAGTTACACACACACAGGCATTCCTTTGCCCGGCAACAATGAGGCCTTTGTGTTGCGCGCCGCCCGTGTTTTCATTTCATTTTTTATTGCTTTTGAACTCCTCACATGGAGAATTTAATCATCCCTCCGCTGGTTCCTGAGGTTGGTTTTGAAAAGATTTTTTTCCTCTTTTTGTTTGACGGCTGGTAGTCGGGGAGGCAGGCAGCTGCGGTGTGTGTGTTCTCATAACCCGCAGACACACACACACTCCCACGTGATCCCAGAACAAAAGAACTACATGTTTTCCAAGGCACCTGACTTTAGTTTGTTTCACTTCTTATCGTCAGCGTTGAGAAAGTTTACTGAGAAATTAGAAGAGAAGCTGCGAGGAGAGGGAGTTAATGTGAACATAAAATGAGGGAGGCTGCCTTGATTAAAGGAATAGTTCCACACTTTTGGGAACTAAGCTTTCTTGCAGAAAGTCAGATGAGAAAATAACACTAAAATTGCACTTCTCGTTTCACGTATCTATACTTTCATCGACAGTTTGAATTTTCATTCACTGAATTCAGGCATAATTTTCATTTCTGTTTTAGAGGGAGGTGGAAAGCACTCGAGACAATGTAGACATATTCTAGTCGTCTTAATGAGGTAAAAATCACAAATGTTAAAATTGATTGAAATCACATCACACGCAACCTTATTTCTCCCTGATATACAGTGTACACCATTTGTCTTCCTGTGTTATGAAAGCTTCTTACATTAATATTATAAAAGCTCCTCCACAACAAAGCGTGCTGCTGCGTGCGTACACAGGCCAGCTGTCGTAAAAATCAGCACTAAAACGTCTCTGTTGCAGCAGCCGAGAACAAAGTCAGGTGTTTTCGATGACAGGACACCTGTAGAGCGTTTGAAATTTTAGCATCTACTCGTCAAAGGAAAGAGCCCGGCGCACGCTCGGCAAACCCAGTTTCTGAGCGCGGAGCTGCATACCTGCAGGACCGGGCGCTCCTGCCTGGCTCGGCCTCGGGCCGTAAACCTCTCAGTGACTTTATGGTCCTGAGCCTTTGAACTGAAGAGTGTGAAGCCGTCGTGTTTCTCTGAGGCCATTTCTCACTTCGGCTGTGGAGGCAAGAAAAGCTGCTGAATGAGCACGCAGGAGTAAAAATAAGTAAAGTGTGACTGTAGGTGTAGAAGCCAGTGAGTCGACATATAAATAAAACATAATGATGAGACCGTCATGTCTCAGAGCTGTGAGGCTCGGAGAGAGACACCCAGCCCTGGAAAGCTGCTTAGCTGCATTAGACGGACAGAGTGACGCCCTGTGTGTGTGTGTGTGTGTGTGTGTGTGTGTGTGTGTGTGTGTGTGTGTGCGCGTGTGTGTGTGTGTGCACACGTACAAGCTTCTCAGCAGTAGAACTTCATAATAGTGGAAAGAATTATGAGGCGTCTGCAGCAGCACCATTATACAGTCTACAATAACACTGAACCCACCACCGTTAGTCTTGTGTTACACCTGAGTGACTCACCACCTGCCCCCTCTTTCTTCTTCTCCTCCTCCTCCTCCTTCTTCTTCTTCTCCTCTAATTCACTTCCAGTCATGAAAACTTTTCCATGTCAGTGTGAAACCCCAGTGATTTGTGCTGTTTCTAAGTTCCAGCCGGCAAAGAAAATATTTTCAGTTTCACAGAGAGATGTTCTTCTTCTCTGCCTAATGGACTGTGTCGTGCGGTCGCGTTTACACTGTCAGCCATGTTGGAGTGAATCCTTCCCCGTGTTTCGATTAGATTAGATTACAATTACTTTATTAATCCCACAACGGGGAAATTCACAGGTACATTTTATGTTGTAGTACTGCAAGTGGCCACTGGAAGCAAATGAGTAGCAAAGGCGTAAATGTGGAATATTATTAGTTTAGGACACGACTTTGGAAACTTGTAACTCTAATAATTTAAGAGTCAGCAGATGTTAAATGTGTTTTTAATCACTCGATGTTATTAATTTGTAATACCGTCCTTAAAAGAAAAGTAGAAGAGTTTTACTGTACTAACTCATGTGAGTTATACAGTATGATGAGTTTAGTGCCCATAATGAATTTATTGAGCCATTTAAACTGATTGATCGTTTAAGTTTTGACAACACTGATGACGTACGTGTGGCTCATGTCCTCGTCTTAAAAACGCAGGTTTTTGACTTTGGTTCTGTGGAGTAAATGTTGACCCAGTCTGTCGGGTTCTTTCTTCACCCCTCATCCACTTTTTGTTTCATTCGCCCTTTTCCCGTAACTTTTTGCAAGTGAGTCACTGACTGATGGGAGGTGGAGGACCAGTTGAATGTCACACCCACCTGAACTTTGGACATGCTTACCTCCACGTCCTCACCCCATCCTCCCTCTCCAACATCCCCCCAAAGTGCTAAACAAACAAGTCAAGGACAATTTTGCGGTGATTAAATGTTTCTAACTTGATTTTTGGTCCAGATGTCCTGCACCTTTTGTGCTGAGTCCACATCTCTGCTAACCGGGGACACCGCTGTCCTCGCCACGCAGCAGGGAGTCGATCGTTTCCTGTTATTAAGTCTGGCCGAGGGTCAGAGGTTAAGGGTGAGAGGTGGATGACAGACGTGGTGTTGACAAGGAGGAGGGGATGAAAAGAGAGAGAGAGAGACAGAGAGAGCGAGACAAGGGCAACGACAGGAGGAATTAGTGAGGAATGGCTGGAATTTCCTGAATGGCAATGATGGAGGCTACCCCCCCCCCATCATCCTAATTTAATCTGATGTAATCTATTACATAGTAATGTAGCCGACTGAAATAAGAAGGTTTACATACACTCAGGTGTCCACTCGTGAGGTACAGCAGTGTAACACAGCAGTAAAGCTCAGTTGTTGCTCAGGTGTTGATTCGACACTGTTTATTTTGCTGAACAGGTGTTTCTGTTATTTTGTCCACCCCGTGAGAAGATACAGAAACACCTCAAACGAGCAGCTACATCCCATCCTTGTTTTTTCCAGTGTAAGAATTCATGGCTCACGAGTTTTTGGATGAGTATCCTTTAACTCACTGCCGTTCTTTTTGCTGAACAACAGGCGACTGTCACATAATTTCATGCCGTATGTTTTAAACTTTCTATGCAGCAACCTCCACGTGTGAGGTCACATTTCTTTCTCCTCGTCACAGGTCCCAGTTCCCTCCTCAGCTGAAACTCTGGGTTTCACCTGTGCTCGAGTCGAGATCGGGACCCTGTCGTGGTTTTCTGAGCTTGGGTCGTTAAACGCAAAACAAAGTGGATGTGTTACACCTCCGGCATTGTTCTCAAAATCAGCCTGAGCCCAGGGGGGATCCTGTTACACGACAGCGTGACCTGCCAAACAGAGCACAACGCGCACAAACACACAAACACACATCTATACCTCCGCTCTCGTCAAAAACAACAACATGCAAATGTCCAGGCGGTTGTTGTCTCGACACGAGTTTCTCTTCTTCACAGAAAAATACTTTTCCAGATGCCAGACAATCTGTTTTTTTTTTCACGAGGTGCTCAAATGAGGAATTGAAGTCTTATAATGTTACACACCTCATGTTGACAGCTGGTTGGATGCTGGTTTGTTTGTTTGTGACCGGGTGTCACACATTTACCTTTCAGGCTGTTTGTTTTTGAAGCTGTAATCTGTTAAAAGAAGATGATCAGGCACCAGCACCAGAAAAGTTTGGGATCAGTAAGTCAACTTGTCATGCGTGCCATGATTGTGTAGCTGTTATAGAAAGAATTTGCATGTGCTGGGTTGGTTTTGCTAGATTGAGTTGGAATTCAGGTGCAACATCTCCAGAACATGCGCGACTCGTGTTCACGTGTGATTCTGACACGGGTCTGTGATCGTGGACCTGGATTGGTTCACTGCAGCTGCAGGAGCTCAAACGCACAAATGCAGCCATTAAAATGATTGTTGACGTTTGCTGACGTCACTTCAGTTTCCTTTGTTTTGTGTGTCTCCATGTCAGAAGGACGTCCGCTCTGACACCCGACGTCTCATGGGGAGACACTGAGATGTAGTTCACAGGCCGTGGAAGAGGAATTAAACTTTTGGGGGCTTTTCTGTCGAGCTAAATCGGCTCCATGTGTGTTTTGAAGGTACAGTAAATCCAGCGCCCCCCGCCCCCCTCTCCTGGGTTCATTTTAGGGAGGGTGGGATAAAACGTAAAGCTGACTAAAGGCTGTTCACGAGTCCCCACCCTCGGGGGGGACATCAAGCAGTAAAGTCAGCATACTTCACGTATGGAGTCAAAGTAATCCGACTCCCATTCTTTCCTTCACGCCCTCCCTCTCCTCGTGTATATGTGTGAACATGGTGTTCGGTGTGTTTCTAGTTGCGACGTATATCATCAGTAATAATGACGTATGGTCGTTCCACTGTACCTTCTCAGATCTGGGTCAGATCCCACATGAGATCTGCTGAGATGCTACAGATGCATGACTGCACATGAAAGTAAATTAAACAGGGGGGAAAAAAAACACAGTGAAAGAGTCGACCCGCTCTCTGCCCTTCCTTCCCTAATCCCACATGTGTTTGAGTTAAAGCTTCGGGCCCAAAGCGACCGTGAGAGGACGAGGATTAGCCCAAACTCCGCGCTCCGCAGCCACACGCGAGACCTTCCTCGTCAAAGAGGCCCGTTCACGCCGTCCTCCAGCCTGAGCAAATATCAGCCAGCGCCAGGGAGAGAATCCAGCCGCACCGACAGGAAGTGGCTGCAGACCTCGGTGACGTGCTGGAGACCTTTCCCCGCTTTTTCCCCTGAATGTGGCAGATTCCTCTCAGCTGTGTGTGTGTGTGTTTACTGTTTGTGTGTGTGGGAAGTTGTAGTCTGCCTGTAGTTTAATGCGTCGTGTTAATGCAACACGCTTTGCAGACGAGGCCATCGCAGCGTGTTTGGGCAACTCCATCTTGTTGCTGGTCGCTGGTGGACTGTAAATAAAGCTGCTCACGTTAGCGTGAACTCTGACTCCATCTGGTTCCAGTTTCCACGCAGCAGGGAGACAGAAAATAACATGAAACGTCCCCGGCATTGGCAGTTACGCTGCGTAAAGTGGCTAGCGTAGCCAGACATGCTAATGTACGCAGCTTACCTGCAGACTCTGCACTTTAGCGGTTCGTAGTGTTCATTAAAACCTGGGAGGAGTTGTTTTGGTTCTGAGCTACATCTCACATCATGACATCACATGTCACTTTGCCCCGATGCTGCACGAGAAAGAAAACAAAAGGAAACGATCTGCGCCTGTAAAACTTTGGCCAAAAAAGGAAGTGGACCTTGAGTTTCCACAGTTTAATATTCAGATTGAGCAGGAAATCTCTTTGGATTGACGTAACTTTACTGCGTCATTATGGCTGCAACTATGATGATTAGTTTCGTTGTCGATTTAACTGCCAACTCTTGTGGATTATTTGTTAATGCGTCAATCATTTGTCCAGGGGGAAGTCTAAATGTTTTTCTCTCTGAACAACAGTCCAAGACTAAAACATGTACAGCTGATATAAAACTGAGAAAAGCAGCAAAAGCCTCATGTTTGAGCCAGAGAAACTATGATATAAATCCATTAATCTTCATCATATTAGCTGAAACGCTGCAGGTTTTACATGTGACAATGTATGTAGTGTGGGAGTTAGGGCAATTTTAGTTTTATATAACTGTCATTAAATAAAATATTTCTGTCCTCCGATAAGAAATGAACAGAAACAGACACTTAACTGTAACTACACACAGGATCCTTTCACAGCACAGCAGGACTCTGTCTAATTCCTGGCACTTTTCATCATGATATTTACCTCTGATGAGGCTGTGGATTAAAGAAGGGTCAGTCCGCTCAGTTCCTGTGTGTGTGTGGAATAAACATTACACTCAGAAAGTCTGAGCACGTAGAAAGTGTTGAGACTGAGACGCAAAGTCCGGTTTGACAGTCTTTTTATCCAACATCATGTCAATCAGAGGTCAATAACGCTTAATCTCAACAAGCACTGAATGAATATTTCACAAATTCTTACACATGTTCATGTTCCCCAGAGGATTAATCCTGTAGCACAACCAGAGCGCCAACAACTGTGAGACGGACTGAAACGATATTTTGTGTTTTAAGTCATTCACAGTTTAGCATCTTTTATTTTATTCATTGTGTGCGTGTGAACAGACAGTTGGGTTAATGAGCGTCTTCCTGTCGGTGCTGACTCATGGAGGGGGGTGGGGGGGTGCAGGAGGTGGCGGGGGTCAACGAGTCTCTGTCACAACAGATTTATAGAGTCCATTATTAACTGCAGACAACTACAATCTGAAAACCCCACTGAATGTTTTGCTGTATCCGCTGCAGATTGATTGTGGTTTTGCGTAAACCTCATCCCTGGATGCGTTCAAGAAAATCCAGGGATTTTGAGACAATGTCCAAGAATCATTCTTATTGTACCCTTATTATTCAGTATTCATCATTTCTACAAATTATCCAGCATGAGCAAAAGAAAATATGATCTGATATCACCAATTATTTTTGTTATTGGACTCGGTGTTCAGGACTGGTTTCCCACAGATTTGGTTCTCACACGCCAAAACTCAGACGTACAAGCGGGAGCATGTGGAAGCGTTTAAGGCCGGTGGCCCCAAATCACCGTGTCCTCTGGCACCCCCGAAACACCTCCCAGAGAGGGGCTGTGAACCCAGGCAGAGAGGTCAGAGGTCGAGTACGAGGGGGTGAGCGCTGGGACGGGCCCCGGATCTCCCAGAAACAAACTGAAGCCAGCGAACGTGATTATTATTCATATGTGACTTTATCATCGATGGGGATTTGTTTTCATAAAGTCAAAGAAGCGAGTTTGGATTAGATAATTTAATTTAATCCCATGTTAGATTTTATCAGGTCTTCAGTAAATGACAGCCTCTAAATGTGACTACTGGCTGGTTTCCTTGCCTGTTGGTCATGTAAAAACATTTGAAGACGTCATTGTGGACGTTTTGAGCTCGTGGCCGTGAATTTATCGCAGGTTGCTGTTGAGTTTGAGGCTGATCTGAGACGTAAAGTGGTTCGGGCCTGTGGCTGCTGAACCTGTTGATCCCGGGGGATTTTTCAAAAAAAGATTTTCGCTAGTTTTGCTGGAGAGACGACTGTAGCGGTTGACACGAGTCGGTGTCAGTCACACGTGGGCGATCGGCCGGAGTTAAATCTGCGGACCCCACGCGTGTCAAAACAACACGCATGTCAAAACAGCACGTTATCGTCACGTCAGGCATTCTGCAGACATGTTTCTAATGAACTACACCAACCTCACAACTCTCTGTCTGGAGCCTCGTTATGGATGTTTCTGTCTGTCATTCAGAGGCCTCCCTCACCCCCCGCCGCCCCCTCGGTCGGGTAACAGTATCCCTCTCTCCCCCCGCTTGTCATCTGTGACATTACAGGAACCTGATCGGACGTCCTGCATTCCTGTAAACAAAAAAGAAAGAAAGGAGGTGTAAGGAAAAAGGAGGAGGCAAAGAAAACCCAGAATCAAGAGTCTGGAAATATTTAATATCACAATAACCTGGATTCACTTGTATCAGCTTCTCATGTCGTCCAATAAAAACTTCCCCTTGTCGGCAGCTACATACCTCCCTGTTCACAGTTTTCATGTTAGTTTGACAGATATATGCTCTAATAAAAAAACGTCTGAGTTTTTTTTTTTTCTGTGTGACTGCAGCTTCATATTCTGACGTCTCACAGACGGAAACCTCCGAACCACAGCACGTTCAGAAAAAAGAAGCTGTGTTTTAGAAAATGTTTTTCTGCGCAGGAATAAAAAGCAATGAAAGACATAAAGAGCAGGTGCAGCCAGCTGTGTGTGTGTGTGTGTGTGTGTGTGTGTGTGTGTGTGTGTGTGTGTGTCACTGAACAACCAAGTGTATTTTCTGTGTGCGTAATGTGAAACAGACCTTTTTGATCAATACTGTTGTCTTTCATCTGCACCGGCTGCCATTCATCTCTCATTATGTTCCTCACACTCAGCCTGGAATAAACGCTGTGTCACACACACACACACACACACTAAAGTCCACAAACACTCACATGTTCTCATTTTTATCTTGTGTTTGTCAAATGCATTGTGAACACTGGGATTGTGAAATGTGTCTTGAGTAAACTCTGCTGTTTTATACACGAGAGCAGCGGGAATAGTTCACGTATTTACCCGACGGTCGTTCCTGTCCTGTGTTGACACCGGTGGGGCGGGTGTGTGTGTGTGTGTGTGTGTGGAGGGGGGGATGTTTGGTACACACTGTTCCATCCAAGTGATCAGACTTCCACACTCCCAGTAACTAAGTGACTGAATTAACTGTGTACAGGTGATGGATTAACTCCTCGACAGGCACTTTAAGGAATTACAGAAAAAAAAATCAGTGACGATAATACACCTGAACGCAGCGAATGACAGGCTGCAAACACAATGTTCACATGTTGTGTATGTATATTACATTATAGCCACTTTAATAGCAAAATGTGAAAGGTAAACACATCTTCAAGTAAAAAGCCACGAGTGGTCACAGCATCGAGGCGGAAGGAGATTAATTCAGGCTAACGTGCTGTTATCAGGCTAAAATAATCCAGTTTATTCTCACCTTTTCTTAGTGCACAAGCCTGTATTTAGTTCTGTGTTTTAACATGCACTGTGTGAATGTAGATAATTTGATCCAACCACAATGCAGCAGAATAGAGAAAAAACCCTTTTTAACAGCGGGTTTAAACGCAAAGGCCTGCGACCTGTGTTTTTTATTCAGGTAACGTTTCCAGCTAAAGCATCACATGTTCATAAACAAGAACTGTGTTTTTTTTCAGATATATTATAGCTTTATGATAAATGAGGCGCGGCGTGAGCGGCAGCTGCAGTGTGTTTCCAGAAAGCTGCAGAGAGTATGAAGTACCTCAGAAACTCTGTGGTTTCTCTGTAATTTCTTAAGTTTTTAATGTGAGATCTGAGAAAAATGTTGGGCACCAGTCTTATTTTTCACAGAAACACGGTGGAGGAAGTCCCCTCCTTCCCCGCCTCACCCCCACCGCCCATCTTCAACCACAACAGAGCGGCAGGAGGACATTTGACGGCAGATATCTGTCGTGGGGAGTTTTCCTACCCACCTGTTAACGCTGCTGAGCTCTGCATCTGTACCAGCAGATTCCTGAAAACATGTTAAACACGTATGTACTCTGGTGGTGGAAAGTAACTAAGTGCAGTTACTGAGGTACTTGTACTTTACGAGTCATTTCTTTTACGCTACCTTACACTTACATATGAGATACAATTACCATTTTGGTACTTTTTTGGGTGTACTTTTATAAGGATTACAGGACTTTTACTTGTGACACAGTATTTCTGCACTGTGGTATTTCTATTTTCAATTAAATAAAACATATGAGTACTTCTAAAAGGAGGTGCTGCAGGGCGGCCCTCTGGTGTGGTGGAGCTCTCTCCAGGTTTCACTCTGGTCTTGCGGTTGTTGCTTATGGAGTTTCTTTTTTTTTTTTTTTTTTAAAGCCATTTGTTTGTGGCAACTGTTAAATGTGGGTCACCAGAACCAAACCACGACCACAGCCGCTTTTCTCTGCCCCCGTCTTTGTTCCCAGCGTTGAGCGTCCCACTCTTGTTCCCACAGCGCGGTTCTTAGCAGAGCTTTTACTACAGCGTTAAATACGACTTTTACACTTTACAGATCCAGAGGAGGAGGCTGTTTGAGGTTTCAAGCCAGCAGCTTCAGTCTGTCAGTGATGGGACGTGACGTTTGCTTGTTTTTTTATCACATATCATTGTAAACTAAATATACGTCCTTTGATCCTTTACTATTATTCTTATTTTAAACACATTAAAGCCATTTTAACCTTATAAGACATTGCAAAGGGCAGGGACACATGCAACATTTTTCAGACTGGGTCCTCTTCATGTGGGTGTTGAGCAGAAACAGATTCACAACCCATTCTGAATTAGCTTCTTAAAAAACACAGACTTTTGGTCACGTCCAAAAGAGTGAAGGGGACATTGCAGCGTAAGCACGCCAGCATTTTATCTCCATGTCAGGGACCGGGGGCTTTTATTGTTAGATTAGGTTTATTGATCGCCTATAACCTATTGACCTGCTGCCTGGCTGCATTAGTCGTTTAGCTGATAAAGTGGAGCTCACTCCTCAACCACTCTATAAGGAGAAAAACAAATGTGACCAATGTGCAGCAGATCCAGTGATGTAGAAATCACTGTAAACAAACATGTTGTCCTCGGAGTGAGAACAGCTGTGTGTGCCCCCCCACCCCTCCCCCTCTGTGGACTCTGCGTTTCCTTTATGCGGCTCCATCGGTCCAGAATGGGTCCGATTGGTTCGTGATAGACAGATCTTCTTCATCCCTGGGCACTGAAGAGAAAAAGACAGGGACACACCCGAATGAATCATTCCAGGTCACGCAGAGCAGACGCTGTGGTGCGGGGTGAGAGGGTGGGAGAAAAAAAACACGAGGAAACGCTGCCTCCTGCTGGATCGTTTTCATTTGAGCGTTTAACGCCGCAAACTGCAGCGACAAACAAAAATAAAACTGATTTACAGTTACTGTCTGAAATAAATTCGGAGCTAAATCTCCTCATGATCTGATTCCCCAGACTCCTCGTCCTCCAGGATTAATCACCAGTGCATCTGAAAGATTAGAATATCATTAAGTTTAAAGTTTTGATCGATCAGGAAATGCTCTAATAAGTCGAGTTACTGCATTTATGATTCTCAAAGATATAATGAACAAAGTTAACACAACTACATTACTAGTAATGTATATATTATTATTTTTTAAATTAAATTATGAAAAAAAATGAACTTTTTCATAATATGCTAATTTTGTGACATGCACAAGCATAATCCAAATTAGCCAGGATCAGTTTTGGTCACCCTGCAACTGCTCCAAGGCAAGAAGTAATCTGTCATATAACCCCTGGATGAAACAAAGGAGGTGCAGGAGCAGGGATGAAGCTACGTTAATTGTTCCATCTGCTGCAAGGCTGAAGGAGGAAATAATCACAACTTACATGTGTCGCTCAGATACCAGGCTGTAAACACACTGTGAGTCTGTGCTGACTGAAGAGACGACGTAGGTTTTGCAGCAAAAACATTTTGCGTCTTTATTGAAGGAAATTAAATCCAGACAGGTGACTTTCAAGGTCACAACACCACAAACATGATCACACTTGGGCATTACAAGTCTGCAAGTTTCCTACTGTTAACTCCTTCTGCAGGAGCCTGCACCAAGAGCTTTGGCAAATGGATGTGTAAACTGAAATAGAACAGCACAACAAAAAGAAGGGTGAAAGTCAAAACTTATGAGAAACAGTTGGCGGTAATGTGCTTCTGTCAGTAGAATCAAGGGAAGGCTCAAACAGAGGGCAGGGAAAGTGGTTGAAAATCAGTTTGTGTGTATTTTAAATGACAACTTTCATGCCTGATCCAGTCTACTACCCATCACTGACGTTCCTTCAAGGCCACCTTTTCCCTAAACAACAGAAAAAAACTCTTATTTATTTATTATTTCCTTTTTTGATATAATAATAATTCTTTGACTTTTTAGGTGTACATCATCTCAGCCATATGTGACATTTTCTTGGGGATGTACAGATAATACTCCATGTAGCCAGAAAGGTCCTCTATCGTGATGTCGTCCACGTAGCCCCGTGCCTGCTCCGAACACGAGCGAGGAGAGCCCGACGACAGCGGCGGTGATGACGACGAAGGCGATGAAGCGGCGGCAGCGTTGCTGCTGGTGCCGAGAGTCCTGGGGGCATCGCCGTGGCTCGGCAGGCTCCTCTCACACTCTGAGATGACGTCACGGAGCCCCGTGAAGGAGTACACCTCCACACCATGCCAGCCCTGGAGGTGCGACTGGCATCGGCACTGACGTTCGGCCGCCTGCCCGCTCTCTTCCTGGGGATCTGAACTATTTCTCTGGGAGCAGGTGCAGGGCACGTGGGGGCTGTCTGCGGAGCAGTGGAGCTCGGATAGAGCTCGGAAGTCGGAGGCCTCGGCGGGTCCGGATCTTCGAGGTGCTCCCACTCCAGACTCTGCTCCGTCACAGGCACTTTTCTCTGGGCTGCCCTCCTCTCCTCTTGACTCATCTCCTGAGCTCTCGCCATCCTGCCTGGATGATGGAACGGCAGTAGTGACAACACTGGGGATCTCTGGTAAGGGAGGCGAGGAAACCGCAGCTCCGATATGTGTCTCATACCCAGCACAAGATCCAAAAACCAGAGGAGAGATGTGGCCGGGGGAGCCCGAAGAAGAGAGCTCCTTCTGGGCCGGGAGAGCCGCGGAGGGGGCTGCTCTTCCCTCAACCACAGAACAGGGCTCCACGGGGTCGGGCACGGTCAGGCGCTGGTGTTTCAGGCAGCCACTAGGGGCGACAGTGCAGAGGCTGAAGCGGTGCTACAGTAGGTGAACTTTGGAGGGTGGAGGATCGGGGACTTGGACCTCCGACGCCGCTGGGTTCTGGATGCTCCTCGAGAAGTCTTCCTCATGCATCTGCAGAAGAAGGTCAGAAGAGGAAGAGAAAATTATGGTAAGAACATGCAGTACCTGCAGTAGTTATCATAGCAATCATAATCTAAGAAGAATGTAAAGATGTCTAACAGGCTAATTAAACTACAACTACACTAAACACTTAATTATTATTATTATCATCATTATTATTATTATTATTATTATTATTATTATTAATTGAACTGACGTAGGTTCAACAGACGGATCCTGCCGGTGTCTTTGCACTTTGAGCAGGTGTGCCTAATCATGAACAGCTCATAGGTCAGCTGTCAAAAGTCATAAAAACAAAGTCATTACACAGGAGCATATTTATCAGCGTGCTCCTTATACCGCACATAAAATCATCTTTTCTGTTAGTGCTTTGAAGTTTACCATATAAAGCTACAAATAGGATGATGTCAGCACAGTAAGTGGACATACAAGTACGCTGTGACAACTAAGTCTGTCTCTAAAGTGTATCATGATCCACTTTTATAACGATTTCCATCAAAACAATACAATTTAAATAACAAGAACTTGGCTTCTTAACTTGATGACATAAGAGAAAGCTGACTAAGCACAACTGCAATTTTGTAGTGCTGCCTTTTTCTTTGCAGCCTGAAAACGAATCCTTGTGTTCACACACAGATGAGACATCGGCGCACACACACTGAGCAGTGACCACTTCCACTCACCCGTGCCAGTTGTCCTTTGGGCAGCCGAGTTTGGGCTTCGCTCCGCTGGCGTCGAGACAAGGTCGCGACGCTGCTCTGGGAGTCAACGCTTCAGAAACACTCACAGGTACTCCAGGTACGCTGGAAGGAAGAGACGCCAAATACTTGAATTTAGCAACTTTATCACAGCAGGTCAGCATCAGAACATACATGTACTAGCCAGTGCGTACAGTATGAGATACCAACAAAAATAAGCATTTCCAAAGTACAATATCAGAGTCAAGAAAGCAGCGATGAAGGCAGCGCTGCAGTTATCTGTTATTTACCTCTCAGCATCAACCCTCAGCTTCTTAAATGCAGTCTGCAGCGTTTCCTCTTCGCAGTCCTTCCCTCCTGCCTCCATGGTGGGAGGAGGCCGCTCTGACCAGCCACCCAGCTGAAACACAAACACACAACAGCCATTCAGTGCAGAAAAACAATACCAATTATCAAACAGTCACGGGCTACCACTTTGCTTCTGGACATCTGAGTCGGTATTAAGGCAGCAGTGCGCAATGAAGCCCTTCAGGCTTCAAAGGCAGACTAAATAACCGCTGATAATGCCTGATCTATAAATAAATTCATTTATGTAATGTCAGAACATAGTAAAAATGCTCATCCTAGTTTCCTTGAACCCGGTGTGATGTCTTTAAATGTCTTAATTTGTCTGACCAATGGTCTGAAAACCAGGTGTCCAGTTTAATGTCAGAAAACAACAAAACCATAAGGAGATGGAATCTGATCATTTGGATATTATTTCTAAAGAATACTTTTTAAAAAACACTATAAAAGATTGATCAATAAACGAAATAGTTGCTGATTAATGAGTCTCTGTTGTGTCAGACATATTGATTGGCAATTTGCTAATGTGCCCTTGTCAAATGTGTTGGCAAACCTTCACCGTCAATTCTGTTTACTAGGCATCATATGAATGACAAGCAGATTGTTAGGGTTGAACAAAAACAAACCATAGATACACAGATGTGATGTTGAGAGCAGGAACGCAGCGATTACTTGACTGATTAATCAACTATTTTTCAAACAAAATATCCAAATTACTTACTAATAACTGCTTCTCAAATATGGGGATACCATGCCTTTCTTTACGTGACTGTACACTGGATATGTGGGCCATGGACTATTGGTTGAAGACATTAATCTGAGCTGTGGTGAATTATAACCTGCATTTTCTCTTGTGATCTTTGTTTTAATTGCTAAATTGCAAAAAAATAATGACCAGCTGTAGCTGTAGTTGACAGATTAACAAACGTGACTATCTGCGTGAGTAGTTGACACTAATACCGCAATAAAACCAAAGCGACAACATCCACAACCACCGATTGTAAACAGCGGGTTTCATAAGCTCTCCCACCCTCTTGGCTAATGTTAGCAAGTTACTTCGGCTGCTAAGCTAACTAGCTAGCTAGCTAGCTAGCTGTCCTACGGGACGTCGTTTTACACGGTTTGGAAACCTCCTAACATACAGGAGGTAATACTCACGGTTCGGGATATCCTGGTCGCCGTAGAGAGTGATGCACCGAGGGCATAAAGGGTGCTTCCCTCGCCACGGGCCCTCGGGACGTTGAGTAGCCAGGGGAGGCTATCGACGGCTAAGGCAAGCTAACAGGACCGAGCGTGGCTAGCTTCGAGAGGCTAGCACTGGGGCCGACGATCTCCGCTTAAAAAAAACAAACTAAAAACGAGTCGAGCCTTTTAGCGAAAGACTGGACGGCCAGGCCCGTATAACGCGTGAGCACCAGCTGTGAATATGGAAACAAGAGGAACGACCGACGCAGACGCTGGGGCCTAACTCCGGAGTCCTCTCCTTGTTTACAGTCGAAACAGTCGCAGTGACTCCGCAACAACGCGCTGCGCTGCCGACGTCACCCCCCGAAAAAAAAATCCCACACGCTGACGTCACTGCCAGAATATTAAATTTACCATCATGCTTCATTACACAACAGCTAACGTAAATGATATAATAAACAAATAACATTATAATGTGTTTTTCATGGTGATCTTTCTGATACAGACTATAGACCAATCACATTTTTACTGTGTGGAACACACGGTATTACATCACTGTTATATAACAGGCAATCAGACAGCCCTGTGCTGTGGAGAACAAAGCTGGGCCCAGAACATTAGATCCATATGAGAACTACTTTGCTCTCATAGGACCTTTACTGCCTACAGACTAACATACAAACTCACTCGTTCTTTTTTTTAAAAAAAAAAAAACAATACAACTATTTTAAGTTATGTGTTTAAAAGTACACAAGTAAAATCTGCAAAATGTGCTGAAAGTGCTCATTCTAAAACACTGAAATTATTCTATTTGGTTAGATTGTTAATGCAGATTTGTAAATGATTTAGGATCATTTTAGCTGTTGTAGCTGCTTGGGTGGAGCTGGGATTAGTTGCCAACTGAGGGCCCCTCCAAGTGTTGCCAGATGAATCCTAGGGGGTCATGAAATAATCAGTGGGAGAGGAAAGAGGAACAAAGTTCTAATTAACTAATCTTTTTGCATTTCTTGTGAAATAATTGATGATTTTACCTCCTCCTGCCTGCATCCCAGCTCACCACACATGTGGGGGAAATGTCTCATCAAGATCTTTTTTTAAGGAGTCATAAATTGATCTCAATAATGTGTTGCATTTCTAACTGTACAAATCCTAATATGCAGAGTAATTAGTCTCTACATCTGCCCAGCAAATGTATAACCCTGTTGTTCCTAAGGATTTATTATGAGGCAAAAAAAATGTTGGAATCAGGAGCAATACACAAACAAGGCAACAGTGCCATCAAGTGACGATATATGAAAACAGCAACACATTTCAAATTTATATTATATACATAAATTGTGTGTGTCAAGAGTGATTGTAGTAATCTCCTCGTTAAATTATTTTTTTTTATTAAATTGAATTTTATGTTGTTTAGTCTGATGATGATGATGGATTAATATGTAGATTTTTTCTTGATTAATAAATCAATGTTTAGTGGTAGTAAGCATATACATGCATGTATTTCCCATGCATGTACCTCAGGCCTCAACCTGCCCACTTTTACTTTCATGTTTAAGTGCATTTTGCTGATGATACTTACATGGTTTTACTTTAAAAAGTCCCGTATGTAGGATTTTTATTAGTAACTTATTAGTAAGTATTTTTTTAACTTGTGGTATTTCCGCTTTTACCTAAGCGCTGGTTTCACCACTGCGCTTTTATTTTATAGTCGCTGCTTTTCACTATCTACATGCAAAGATTCGTGATGAGAGCACGGAGCGGTTGTGGACCAATCAGACGGCGCCAACTGGACGTTGTACCCGGAATGTTCTGCCTCCATCCAATCAGAGGAAAATTCGTGGAAGACTACGGAAAGAATCTGACTTTTTGTCCAATCAGGTGCCTTTGTAGTATGACGTGGCACCGGGAAGCTCCTACAATCAACTGCACTTTACCGGCGTCTCTCGTGAAGCGGAGGCGACTCGTGAGGCAGACGGAGCGCGCTTTTCTCCCCTCAGCAGCGGTTTAAACGTGCATCCACCTGGGTTATTCCTGCCGAAATGTTGGGTCTAAGTGGGCTATCGGTGGCTCTCGCTCTGGCCCTGGTTCCGGGTCCTGCTGAAGCCCTGAAGGAGGGAGAGTGTGAAGGTAAGTGTCTGTTTGCTAGCTTCAGTTAGCTTAAGCATCAGCTGAATGGCTGCCTGCGTTCACTGCCACCAACTTTTCAGGTATTACAACGAGGATAAAGAATCCCAAACATATCCCGGAGCTAAAATGGTAGGAGTTCAAACAGCTGGTGCTGGTGGACAGTATGGTTTTAAGCGGTAGTGTAACATATTCTGGTGAGACGGACAGATTTACGTGAGCTAACGTTACCAGTGTTCTGACTTATGGGCATGAAATCGTTACAGAGTCAAAATCAGCCGGGACTGTTGACTCACCAAAACCCAGATGAGATACACCACCTGCACAGCCACCCGAGCTCAGTGTCTCTCATGTGTCACCAGCCACAAAGTCTCCGTTTCTCTGAGAAAAAAAGAATAGAAAAGTCATTTAACAGCACATAACTGCAGTTTGGAAGATGTTTCGAGGGTCCTGAAAGGCCAGTGGAAACTTATCATAACTTAATCTGTAATAATTTATTATTATATTCGTATTAACAATCTTAATTCTCAAAATATGGATACGATGTAATAGTTGTCAGAACATGGGAGTAGAAGTGTGAAGTAGGAAAACTAACCAACCATCTGGATGTCTATTTCAACCAGTTTCTGAAGTTTCATCTGTTTTTCCTGTTCAGGCAGGGGGAGACGTCATGAGTCCAACTTAGTAATAAAAATATTAATTTGTCATTTTGTATGATAATACAAAACAATCACTGTAAAAAAACAAAAAACAAAAACAAAATACAGTAATTGATAAATAAATATGTTCTTCACACTGGCACTGCTGTGTTGTTAAATGACCTAAACAGAGGTTTGATTTTTCAATCAAGATTAAATGAAATTGTAGAATAATACATTGCATAGAAACCCTTGTACAATGTTATGCATTGATGATGATGATATTTATATGACCATGTAAAGTGATAATGGTAAGTCACACTTTCAGATCAGATTCAATTATTTTCCTCTCTGTTGCAGTGTGTGTGACCTTCCTCGGGAAGTTTTACCAGTCGCTGAAGGACAACAATGTGAAGTTCCAGAGCACAGACATTGAGACGGCCATCATAAAGGCCTGCAAAGATGCTAAAGGCAAAGAAAACCGCTTTGTGAGTAAACTAACAATCTGACTTTATAAGTTCTAAGAGGAACTGAACTTGCACAAGTGTTCTTAAGATTCGCTTTAATGATTAGGCATGCTATTTTGGAAACATGCCCCATATTGAGTCAAAGTGTAACCACACAGTGAGTGGTGTGAAACATCAAGCGAAATGAATTTAGGCCAAGTTTTCATATGATGCTGCATCGTAATGCTGTTTCACTGGAGAGAACTGCAAACACTAAGTGTAATATAAAATAATCTTTTATTAAAAGCTCAACAAATGATACACAAATGCAAAAGGAGAAAGTAGAGATGGGATAAACGGAGCGATGAACGTCATGTTAGTGAGACCTGCAGGGGGAACGGAGCTGCGTCTGAGTCAAGTACATTGAAGATATGATGTGTGTCGGCTTTGTTAAAAAAACAACTTCAGGGCTTCAGTTAGTCACACATCATCTCACATCTCTGACTTTACAACAGCCAGATGAGGTAAACTGTATGCAGATACTCACCACTTGGGGTCTACCTACTAGTGATGCAGTTGACAGTGAAGAGGGTTTCCTTGACGGAAAGATGTATTCTGTGGGTGAATAACGCACAAATCCTCAAAATGTAGTTAAAGAAATGCTCGTGACAATGACGGTGAAAATTCCCCCTTAACCTGGAGCTGTCTGGGTGATCGGTGGTGCAGAAAGGTCTGTAGGTGTCCTCACATGTGCAGAGTAGATGTTTCCCTCACGCTGTGCGGAAACCACATGTGCATTCACTTCCTCTTGTTGTCCTCTGCAAATACAGCTTGAAGTAGCTTCAGTGTGATCAATATTTTATATTAACAGGGGATCACATGGCTACTTGTACGTAAAAGGTTTTTTGCTGACACTGACAAACCCATAGAGAATCACCTCACTCTGTAGCTCCTCTCAGTTCTGCAGAGCTTACAGCACCTTTCATTGTTACAGTTTACGAGGGGGAATCGAGTATTGCAGATTGATCGATCAATCAAGCAGAGCGTGTGATGTGAAAACAAACAAAGCTGCTGAGAGTCCTTCTGCACACAGTCAACCATGTGTCTATTATCACACGTGTAGTGTTACTACATCGGCGCAACAAGTGACGCAGCCACAAAGATGATCAACGAGGTTTCCAGACCG
Organism: Psettodes erumei; assembly: GCA_016785225.1. NCBI lineage: Eukaryota > Metazoa > Chordata > Actinopteri > Pleuronectiformes > Psettodidae > Psettodes > Psettodes erumei. Next base: position 1,073,193 of record JAFBJZ010000672.1, on the reverse strand, counting down.
CTCAGCTACCACGCCCCAGTGGAGAAGATCTGTGAGAAGCTCAAGAAGAAGGACAGTCAGATCTGCGAGCTGAAATACGGTAAAAACACTAAGCTCCTGAGTTACAGTTACTGTATGTATGATGAATGACTTAACTCTGCAGTTGTATTTCTCCCAATTCAATTACAGGTGCAAGACCATATTAAAAATTAATTTATACACACTGCGTGTGTGTGTGTGTTACACAGTGACATTAAACAGTGTTTTTAAAATTTTTTAATCCTATTTCCACTTTCATAAAAAGTTATTTAATAAGTGTCTGTTCAATGTTCTATTTACATACACAATTCAGGAATCTACAAGAAACAGTGGCCATGTGATGATTTTGTGTCCCTTCTTGTGCGTCCCGTGTAGACAAACAGTTGGACCTGACCACAGTGGACCTGAAAAAGCTCAAGGTCAAGGACCTGAAGAAGATCCTGGAGGAGTGGGGCGAGTCCTGTAAAGGATGTGCCGAAAAGTCCGACTTCATCCGCAAAATCACAGAGCTCATGCCCAAGTACGCCCCCGCAGCCGCCAAAGCACGGACAGAACTGTAATGGAGCAAAAACAAAACACAAACAGCCACACAGCTTTGGACTTGGACCAGACTGCTATCCAGTGAGGAGGACCAGGACCGAGACCGGGAGCGGAGGAGGGGAGTTTTGTCTGACATGTTTGTCTCTGTGTTGCTCAATTTCACCTTTAATTTCCATGTGGAGGAGAAGGAGTGCAGCATCTCACCAACACTGAGACTGAAGGGAGTAGTTTGACATTTTTGGAGATACGAGATATTTGCTTTCTTGCTGAGAGTTAAAGAAGATCTCCCTCGCTCTTGTGTCGGCAACTCGGCTTAGTTTAGCATAGAGACTGAAAAGAGGGGGGGTGGCGACACTGACTCTGTGTGAAGGTAACAAAATCTGCCTGTGTTTAAAAAAAAAAAAAAAACCCAACAAGTTCCCATTCAGTGAAGGAGAATACAGTACTTCCTACAATGTCAAACTTTTGCTTCAAGGCCTGAGTTGATGCTAAAAAGCTCATGACCACTGTCCCGTTGAGACATTCACACTTTCCCCATTCAACCTCCGCTGTCGTCTTTTTGTCTCAGTTTACTGTCGGCGAAGTCACCCATATTCCAACCCAGAGTCACATTCAAACTAATGTGCAGTTATTAAAAAAAGTGAAATCAGCGTCTTCGTTTTTTTTTTTTTTTCTCTTATTCAGTAAACTGACGCTGCACTTTGTGGCCTTTTCAGGTTTTTACAGAAATGGACCTGAAATATTTTATTTTTTAACCAGAAAAAATGATTCCTACACAAGTAACAGCTGACACAGTCAGCAGAGACACAATGTCATGCGAGGGGAATCAGAAACATGTGCATTCATTGTGAGGGAAAAAAAAATAGATCCCTGTTTGGTGCATAGATTTAAGTTTGAAGCAACTCTGGCAACAAGAAGGGATCAGTGGAGGATGTGACAAAATTCAAACCGAGCTACCTGAACTCTTGAATCTGCTCGAACTGATTTCAGATCAGTTTGCTCTTGTAGCAAAACCCTGTTCCCAAGGCAGATTTTGCATATAAACCTAAGAGGGCGTGGAGTATGGGTGACTTACTGTATGTGAAAGTACACTTCGTTAGTCTTTGACACAGGAAGGTACACCAGTCCTTCCACTGTCGGCCAAGTAAGAAATATTTAGGTATTTATTGATTTTTTTTGTTTAAAATAGATGCACATCTGTTTCATTTCTGATGCGTGATTGTGGTTTTTCCCGCTTTGTTTTGGAGGATTTTATTTAGTTCTGATCGATGGTTTCTGTACTGCAGCCGTTAAGTGTAGTGAACATAAATACTTATCAAATACTGTACCCTGGATTGCAATATAATCCAATCAGGAATTGGATTGCTGAAATTTAAAAATAAAAACAAGAAAATTAATTGGGGGAGCTGATGTTCAACACATTCAAACCCATGTCACGAGTTCAGCTGTGTGAGGATATTTATGGTTCTGGAAGACTATATATATTTTTCTTTCACATGTTGCAGTGACAGGTGAAACTGGAGTGGCCTCCATCGCCCTCGGACTGTCTCGTCTTTCAGAAGGGATAGATATTTTATTGTTTGATCTAAGCAAACAATCCATACTTAAAAAAAATACTTGATAGAAGGTGTGTGATACTTGATGTGGGGAATGAAAACTTTAAATATGCTGTTGTCTCACATTGACCTTTCAGGTAACACCCAGTAATTTGTTACAACTGTACTATTCTACTTTTTCATTAAAATATGAAAAACTCCCATCTGTGTTTCAAGTTTCAAATTTGTTCTCAGTCTAAACACTGACTTCAAGTGTTTAGTTTCAACTAATATCTGAAGGGAACATTTAGGGTTCTTTATAGCAATATATATCTATATCTATATCTCTCTCTATATATATGTATATATGTATATCTTATCACTTTTCCTGAACAAGCATGGCGCTGTGACACCAGAGTAGAGGCTAAAATAACCAGATTATAAACAGGACCATAATAAATGCATTATACAACGTTTAAATTAGTTCCACCTTGACCAAAGGCAACAATAATATGGTGCTTGCACGTACATGCAAGATCACCATTCTAATCAAATATGAGCTATCAATATCTTTTAACAGTTAGAGTATATTGTGCAGATGATCTATAATTTTACTTAAGTAACTTTTTGAGGGCAGGTCTTTTACTAGTAGTGTTTTTTAATATATATATATATATATATATATGTATGTATTTTATACATTTGCTGTTTGAATACCTCGAAACTGAAAAGACTCATATGATCTAATATGTAGGATAATTCCACATTATTACCACATTAATGAGCTGCCCTTCTCGTTCCTGGAAGGAATATATCTGTCAACACCATTAATCTATTTTTTCCTCTTCATATCCTATTTTTTTCCCCAACATTTGTTTCATATAAAGTTACACAAAATCACCAAGGATTAATTTGGAAGATTAAGAAAGTGCAGATAAAAATATTTCCGGTGCCTTTTTTTTTTTTTGTTTGCCTATATAATTCTTCAGATTGGTGTCTCACTTTCTTTAAGATCCTTTGTTTTTCTGAAAAAAAAACGTAAAACAGTCAAATAAAGTAAAGTAAAGTAAAACATAAAGTTAAAAAAAATTCTAATTCGAAAAAAAATCTTTTGTTGTAATTGAATCTGGGTTCCTTTCTGCGTATCAAATACGTTATCAAAAAATATATATATATACATATATATTCTCATTATTTATAAAATAAAAAAAAAGCGTGTGACGTCATGACGGCCGCCGGAGTTGCGTCACCGCAGTCCCCGCCCTTCAGAGGGAGAGCGCACATTCCTATTGTCCAAGATGGCGGCGTTGGTGCAGCTCCTCTGATGCTGACATGTTTTTAAACGAGTTTATCCTTTATTTCCACCATATGTGCAAATACTCAGCGTCTATAGCGGGAGCGTTTCTTCGCCGGAGCCGTCGTCTGCCACGCTATTTTCAATAACGCCCCAGAAATTCGCCCTCCGGGCCGGATTCCCGTTGCAGGCACCGAAAAGTTTGAGCTCCATCACCCTGTGAAAATGAAGAGGCAGGCCGGGAGAGAGACTAGTCCGTCCAGGGCCATCGCCAAACGGATACGGGAGAGGGAGCGGGAGACTGTGCGGAGAGAGGAGCTGCCGCCGCCGCCGCTGGCTCTGCTGCTGGCGGAGAGCCGGGGATACCACCGACGTAGCCGGAGCAGGGAGCGAGAGAAGCCGCGGCTCAGGGAGGAGCGGGCGGCCGCCCTGGAGCTCCACCATCGACACGAGCTCAGTCTCCTCGGCCGGCCGCCGCTCCGGACCACGGCGGCGGAGCTCCCGGCAGCCAGGCCGGGCACCCTGGAGTACAAGACGCTGCTCATCAGCAACCTCGGCTCGCAGGTCTCGGACGAGGACGTGGAGGACGCGCTGTTTCACGAGTTCAAAAAGTTCGGGGACGTCAGCGTGAAGCTGTCGCACACGCCGGAGCTGGGCCGGATCGCGTACGTGAATTTTCGGCATCCGGAGGACGCCAAGGAGGCCAGGCACGCCAAATCCTCCAGGTTAGTGTTGGGGGATCGGCAGCTGAAAATCGAACCCATGTACGTTCGGAGGCGGAGTGTCACGCCGCCAGACGTTGGGTATTTACCCCTGCACGCACCGTACCCCTACAGACAGAGGTCCCTGTCGCCGCCGGGGCCCGGTGTGAGCAACATCAGAGACATCAGGGCGAGACATTACGCCCTGGAGACCCTGGGTCTGAGCAGAGAGAGGGAGAGGCTGTTGGATTATTACGGTATGCTGGATGAGAGGGGCCGGCCCTACGGCTTCCCTCCAATGCCGGTGGTGGAGGATTTAAAACCCGAGGACGATCAGAGGGCCACCAGCAACCTGTTCATTGGCAATCTGGACGGTAACGTTACAGAGGCGGAACTGAGGAGGGGGTTTGACAAGTACGGCATCATCGAGGACGTTGTGATTAAGCGCCCGGCTCGCGGGCAGGGCGGGGCTTATGCTTTCGTGAAGTTTCAGAACCTGGACATGGCCCACCGGGCCAAAGTGGCCATGCAGGGGCGGCTCATCGGCGGCAACCCAATAAAGATCGGCTACGGCAAAGCTAACCCCACCACGCGGCTCTGGGTGGGTGGTCTGGGGCCCGGGAACTCGCTGGCCGCCCTGGCTCGGGAGTTCGACCGCTTCGGAAGCATCAGGAACATCGACTACGTGAAGGGGGACAGTTTTGCTTACATCCAGTACGAGAGTCTGGACGCCGCGCAAGCTGCCTGCACCCAGATGAGGGGCTTTCCTTTGGGTGGCCCTGAGCGGCGCCTGAGGGTGGACTTCGCTAAAGTGGAGGAGAGCCCCTCTCGGCCATTTCCCCCCGGGTACCAGCCCCTGTCGCGCTCCCCTCCCACTACGACCTCCTCGGGGAGGCCTACAGCCGCCATCGCAGCCTGGAGCGGGAGCTGAGGGGGGCCAGGGACCGCTCGTCGCCGCCCTCCCACACCCTCCTCTCCCAGAGGGAGAGAGAAAGGGCCCCGCTGGAGAGAGACTACCCCACCAGCCCGACCCGCAGCCTGGAGAGGAGAGCAGGAGGGGTGGAGGCTTTTGGGAGGAGCGGGAGAGCAGCGAGGAGCCGCAGCAGGAGCAGGGAGCGATGGCTGAAGGAGAGGGAGGAGAGGAGGAACAGGAGGAGGAGCAGGAGCAGGAGCGTGTCCGCTGAGAGGCAGACAGAGGACAGGGAGAAAGAAAAGGAGAAGGAGAGGGAAGGTCGAGGGTTCGAGGTCCGGGAGGGGTCGTCTCTCCTGACGTGAGCCCGGACCGGGCGCGGGTCCGAGCCCCCGACTCCACCACCGAGCCCAGAGACCACTCCCCTGACAGCGGCGGAGGGGGACGCCATTCTGCCACCAACGAAGAAGAAGCACCGCCCGGCCGCCACCACACCAAGAGGTCGTCCAGCGCGCACCTCAACAACCACCATCATCGAAACAGCGAGGGCGTCGCCGCCGGCTCCCCCGCCGCCCACACGGACACGCACACCTCCTCCTCTCCCAGCACGCTGTCGGAGTTCGCCCAGGCCTCCCTCTCCAAGACGTGGCACGGCTTCTTTGCGCTGAAGAACAGCAGTTTCCCCACAGACCTGTACCTGCTGGAGGGGGGGGCGTCCTTCTTCAACACGGTGATGAAGGACACCCTGAAGCTGCAGAACCAGAACCAGCCCAGCCAGCTGAAGATCGCCCAGAGGCTCCGCATGGACCAGACGCGGCTCGACGAGGTGTCGCGCCGCATCAAACTGGGGCGGCCCGACGGGTTCGCCATCCTGCTGGCGCTCCAGGGCCCCGTGGACCGCCAGGCCCCGGCCCCTGAGCCGGGACTGCAGGTGCGCCTGCTCCGCCACCTGGTGACCTACCTGCGCAACAAGGAGGCGGCCGGAGTTGTGAGTCTTCCTGCTGCGAAAGAGGGGGGCGCCGGGGCGATGCTGTACGCCTTCCCCCCCGGGGAGTTCTCCCAACAGTACCTGCAGGCCGCCAAGAGGACTGTGGGTAATCTGGACGAGGAGCACATGGTGATTGTGATCGTCTCTGACACTAATTGATTATTACACTGAAGAGTATGTTCCTGTACAGACGCTCGGAGGCATGCACATCAGGGCGAGCTGAGCGCAGGCTCGCCTGCTGACTACAGATACTTCCATGTTTTTAGAAAGATGCATTTTATCGTTTTATTCCGTGTCCTATAAAAGAATCACAGCAAAGTACACTACATCTCTTTTACTCAGTTTTTATTACTTCACGTCTCCCTCTCTCAGATGCCGGATTGTTTGGACAGGAATGACGTCGGTTTCTGGGAGATGCAGTGTTAAAGGCTAAAGGGCTGCACACACGGGCAGCGCCGTCGCTTTTGTACTCTAAGCTGTAACATACGACACTAAAACCGAGGGGTTTGTTTATATGCTCGTTTACTTTATTCATCTTTCTTTTATCGGGATTTTACCAGGTCGCCCTGTATGATATCCAGTGCGCGAGCCACAAAGTGATTGTACTGTAAGCTGAATGGGAAAGCAGGTACCGGCAGAGTCCTGGCTCAGGCTCCTCCGAGTTTGTCTCCTCTACTGGCCTCTACTCGCAGGTTGAGACGTTGTGAGGTGTTGTTTTCGTTTGTTTGTTTGTTTGTTTGTTTAAAGCACCAGCCAGCACGGCCAGTAGAGACAAAAGTGAACTTCCGGACCCGTCCTCGTGAATATATACTTTACATAGTTAGTGAATTTTATCAGTTGAACCATTCCAGTTCCTTCTTTCTTTAAGAAAAGGCGTGAGTGTGTTTGGTCTGTTTTTGCATGCGGGAAAAGAAAGAAAAAAAACGTTATATTTTGTCCGTCTACAATGAACGCTTCCCTCTCAGCGCACTGCTGTTGCTCGGGATGTGTCCGTTTTGCTGGAGATACATGTAATAACTGGTGCGAGGACTGATGATATTACTGGTTCAGATTTTATAGTGTACGTGCATCAATCCATCCATCCCCAACCCATCCGTCGTGATAGCTTCGTCGTTTCAGTTCGGCTCCCGTTTTCCCTGGTCTCTCTGTGCAGACGTCACTCACAGGCAGTTTCAGTGACAGTGGTGTGTTTGGGAGAAACATGAAGAACTGAGCTGAGCTTTGTAATTTCCTCCATAACGACGGGTTGCGTTACGTTGAGCAGCTTTGCATCTGCAGCGTTTTCATCAGCAACACAACGACGATGTACGTGGTTGTTTGTGAGGAGGCGAGGAGTGTAACAGGTTGGCTCATCACACTCCATCAGCTACGTTTACTCAGTTGGTTGTTTTACAGGAAGGTGGACGAGTGTGTGTGAAAAGCGTCTGGTTCTGTTAGAACTCCCGGGGAACTTACATCTGCTGATACGAGGACATGTCAGACTGAAGATAGACGTGGTATTTTATTTCCTGCCATTTGTTTACAGCACGAGCAGCTATATGTGTAACACTCTGCATGACTTGCAGGACAAGCTGATAAATGTAAAATACACCAAACACATCCAGCACATAGTTTGGGCGAACACCTGCAAGTGGAAAAGACTGCAGCTACCAGTTATTTTCATTTATTAATCTGGCCCTAATTTTGATCAATTAGTTGTTTTAATTGTTTGGTTTGTAAAACATCATAATTTTGCTTTTTATTTTTTCTAACAAGGAACATTTTTTCAGCTCTTGAAAGGATTGTTTTCCTAAAATAAGTCAAAATGAATAACATCTACCCTCTGTCGTCAATGGGCATCTTACTTTAGGACGTTGCTTTCATTCTTTTCTTCTGTAATATCAACAAAATTGAATTCCATGTCCAATGTCTTCTGCCAGACTCACTGTACTGTACAGACTATTACATTATGTGGTGGTAATTACCAGCGGTGCGAAGCAACTCAGTACCTTTACTTTAAGTACTTAATTATAGGTTTTCTGTTGCATACTTGATTAAATCCATTACTGCTGCTTTGTGCTTCACTACATTTCAGATTTGACAGCTGTAGATGCTGATGGTCTTATATAATTTGCACATTAGTCATCGAACAAACATATAATCATCCTCTAAAACATGATGTATGTAAAAGAAAAAAATCCTCTTATTAAGATTGTCTGGAGGTAAGTTTCTTAGAAAAGCTGACAGTACTGGGAGAATATTTCAACCCGTTTTCTTCTTCACCAGTCCGCCTCATTCTGGGTCCTTATTGTTTTAAGACACGGACGCCACGTTCTCTTTAAAACGAGTGGATTCAAAGTAAAACCGGTTGAAATATTCTGACTGCACTCTATTCTAGAAAAAAAAAAGTTCCTTTTTAAGATGCATGTTAAACACCTCAACATTTCAAAATGTAGTTAAAATCAGCTCCACCCGCTCACACCAGCCTCATCAGTGTTATTAATCCTGTAACTTATATATATTATTATGTATAATAATTTCACTGTTGAATGAGTCATTCAGCTTGAGAAGTATTTCACCTTTTGTTATTTAAAGTTTTCTGTTAATATTTCTCTGCTTTTACTTAATTGTTTAGGATGCTCCTCTGTTCCTTGTAATGGAGTACTTTTAAATTGTAGGTTAACTATTTTTACTTGAGTAAAGGACCTGAGTGCCCCCCCCACCCACCCACCGCTGGTAACTACCATGTTCACACGCAGCTTGACAAGAAGCTCTTTTTGCACTTCTGTCTTAAATGTCATGATTATGACACTATAGCTGGACTTCACGTTCCTTTTCGTCGGCTGCTTTCATTTTGCCTAGTTATCGGTCAGAAAGTCGCTGCGCTCAGTGTTTGTGGGTCTCTGGATTGAATGTGTTTGATGAAGAAAAATGAGAGTAATATCCTGAAGAAAAGCCACCTTGACAGGTTGAAATTGCGAAGGTAATTGGCCAGTGTTTCCATCAGAAAAGCTTCTCGTCCTTGTAATGAGGCTTTTGGAAAAAATTTAGACGCCCACTTAAAAAGATTTGGCCATGTAACACTGAATCTGTTGACGACTGTTCATCACCACACCGACCATGTACTGTAAATATACCAGTTTTGTACAATATGCCATTAAAAGAAAAATAAAGATATACAAAACACTACTTTTTATATCAGCTGCCCTGTATGATTGATGTGTTGTGAACAGACTTTTTTCTCCCATCTCATCTGAACTCGTGCCGTGCTGTTATGACCGATGACGTTACACACACCGGGTGGAGAAGGAATCCACGGCGACAATCGGTTTTGTAAACACGTTCCCTCTTTGGTTTTGTTTTTGTGTCAACATAGAAGCATGTATTCTGCATTTTAAAGAAGTGTAATAAACATTTTATGCTCTTTGTAAGACTGGATGGAGTGGTGTTTTTCTGACTTTCATAACTCCCTGTAACTCCCCTCCTCTCACATAAATTTCCTGATGAAGTAAAATCAGCAAAACTAAGTAAAAGTATAGATATTATTGTTATTTTTACATATGTTTTTGTACTATTACTACTAATGTGCATGTTGCATTTTACTGCTGTGTATGTTTAAGACTGCAACTTTTAAAGTACTCCATATATTGCTGGGTGTCTAAATCTACAGCTATACATTATATTATATTTTCATCTTTGTGACTGTGCTTTTTTTTTCAAAAATATTTTTGTTTTTGTCTGCAGAACAGGAAAAAAGAAAAAAAATTCAATCTGAAAATTTACAAGCATCTTACTATAGCTGTCAGACACATGTAGTGCAGTAAAAAGTACAAGATTTTACCCTGAGATGTAGTGGAGTAGAAGTAGAAACATGTATTACAATAGACAGTCAAGTAAAGTACAAGTACCTGGAAAAGACAGTATCCAAGGACATAAATGTTACATTCCATCACTGAAAATATCAGGTATGTATAGACTAAAATGATTTAAGTAGCGTCGGTTCATTGACTGTACAGATTATTCATTCAGTGACCTGAAATGCGGGAAACAGCGCCCCTCTGGGTTGTAACGGCTGCTCCGTGTTAACCTGCGTGTGTGGTCAGACGCGGTATCGCAGCCTCACCGGAAATTGAAGGCAGGTGAAGGTGACATCCGTTGGAAGGTAAAATAATTAAAAGTCGAGCGGTCGGTCGGTCGGTTCCCGTCAGGTCGCTGGAGAAGACGCCGAACCGTTCAGTCACAGAGTCACAATCTGCCCACACAGCGAACAACAGCGCAGAAAGCTGACATTTTAATGAGAAATCCCCACGGCAACCGTCGAAAGTTGAAGTTTGAATGGAACATCCGGGACACTTAGCTCTTCTGCGGGTGATGCTAAGAATCGCTAGCGGCGTTAGCAGCTCATCAAGTATGACCAGCACGTTTTAAAATGGACGTGGACAACAAACACAGTAAGTATTTCTGTACTCCCACGTTTTTCTGTGTCTTTTTGTGTATTTACACGCAGACAGTAATTCACACAAGCCGCTGTGCGGTTTTTGCGTGCAGGTGTGAGGCTTTGATTCCTTTTTAAAAACATTATTTTTTCACTTCCTGGTTGTTCACTCACCTGTTGCCTGTGCACTTCCTCTGCCAGCTCTTTGAGACACCGTCTTCATCCTTGTTTATTTAATGCCGCGCAGCCTAAAGAGTAATCACACAGTGTGAGGTCGTTCTGAGCCTCTGTTGTGATTCAGCATCGCTTTTTTATGGTCGTTTTGTGGGTCGTTGTGTGTCTCCGTTGGGTTTCTTTGTTTCTCTTTGTATCTGTTTTGTGAACCTTCGAGTGTGTTATGCTCTTTGTGGTCGTTTTGTGTCTCTTTGTGGTCGTTATGCGTTTTGGGGTAGTTTTGCATCTCTTTGTGGTCATATATAGTCTTTTTACGGTTGTCTCGCACGTCTTACTCTCTCTTTGTGGTTAATTTTGTGTCTAGTTCCTTCATGCAGAGGCTCTAACCCTGAGCCTGTTTGGTAATCCATTTAAATCTTCAGTATTTAAATCATGTATGTGACACATGCACTGATATGTTTTAATGACGACACAGAGTTAAAGGGTGAAATCTGTTTTTGTGCTCAACTTGTAACCTTGATTACTGTTCACGTGCAATGTTTGGTTATTTTAATATTTAGGTCTCTTATTAAGCTGTACAGTATACTGGGATAAGTTTTATAATCCAACAGAAACAATTCCACAGTATTATCTAAGTATAACTACAGCTGATCCACGTGTCCAAACAGGTTCCCATTGAGTCTCATCCCTCCAGAAAACAGACTCCCTGAACTGCAGGTTGATCCACATTTTTATTGCATGTTCAGTTTGACTTTTTACGTTCCTTTTGGAACAGAGTGCTGTCAGCCGTGTCCCTGGGAGCGTCAAGTGTCTTTTCATGTTTGCTACTCATCTTGAACACCCGTAGAGACGGGATTATCACAGCTGAACCAATTCTGTTGAACATTTTCGTGTTCAATTTATTATGTCGCTCAACTTATGTTTTCTAAACATGTTTTATAAATATTCAAGTTTGTCAGAAAACCTTTAATGTGTAAACCCTTACATACTCAGCCAGACTGAATAATTTAGTTGCAGCAGCTCACACTCGCTGCTTCTGTAGGTTTGTGGGTCTTTAAGTGACCCCAATTTGTCAGTTGTGATTCGATCCCGACCGACAGACGGAGCGTTGAGATCCTGTACGTCCACCAGTGTGGGCTTGTTGCACAACACAAGGGGGCAGCACAGGCAAAGGAAAGGAAACAGTAAGGCGTCGCACAGCAGACTGCAGTTACCTAATCTGATCTTTCCACAACACCACAGGATTTCACTGAGGCCGGACCCGCTCGGACCCAGGACCCAGACACTGACCGGTCCAGGCGGGATGTCACTGACAAACAGGGTGTGTTCATTTGCTGATGTTTTTAATCTCAGCCACAGCTGAGAAGATAACATGTTCCATTTGTGTAGTTGCTTAATTGATTTTTTTTTACCAGTTAAATGGGAGCCAGAGCTTTTAATACACACACACACACACACACACACACACACACACACACAAATGTCAAATCCTTTTTTTTTTTTACCATTCAACAACTCTAATGTGACAGATAAAGCAAGGCAGGGCCAGGTGAAATTTATTTCACAACAAGAAAAAGAGGACATTAAGCATTTCTGTCATTGATAACAAAATATCAGTTGCATTATGTTGCTTGGTTTGTGTATGTTTTAAAGTGTTTAAAAGCCTTGACATCAGTCGACCTCTTGCTGTTTTTAAAAGGCAGATTTCTTACTTTATTGAATCTGTGGCATAATGACGAGGTGAGGAGGCTGAATTATTCTCAGTGTGAGTCTGCAGGCACAGAAGCAAAGCTTTATTCTGAATGCAGCTTATTGTGTAACGGCGTCCAGGCTCCCTGTTACTTTGGTGATTTACTGTGTTTAATTCACTGTGATTGGCACAACACACTTTAAACAAACTACACTGACATATTGACTTTTCAGTTCCTGTTAACTGGACATTTTCAGACATTCTGGTTTTGCCATTAGCAGATCATGACTGAGGCAGAAACAGTATTGATTTGTGTTGCTCTATTGATTGGTATGTTATTGAATTATTCACAGGAATCTGTATTCCTGTAAATATTTAATCCTTGCATTAGGTGTTGCTTTGATGTAAATACTTCATTAATTCATTTGGTCTTTGCTCCTGCCCAGCTGAGCCAACGTCCACCTTATTACCTGCAACTAAACGGGCAGCTGTTTAGCTGCAGGTAGTCAATTTGAATCTGAAAGTTCTCTGCTTGGTGGAGAAAACAAACGAAGAACATTAGACGGCGGCCCCAAGTTTTGACTGGAGGGCCGAAACCCTGGACTCATATCAGACTCGCAGCACAAACAAATCCAATTTTTTTTATTTTAATTGTCTCAGATTTGAAAGATACTCAGCAGACAGTGCTCATGTGATTATTAATATTTATTGTGTTATCGAGTGTGGCCCTGGCAGTGGAAAACCAGGCCACTGGTGGAATCAATAGACTAAGTTCTACTCATTAGAAGCTCTACATGATGCAGATTCATGAAAGCTAACGGCCTTTTTTCCTCATTACCTGTCATTCTCTTCCTCCCCTTCACAGCTGTACACAACAGCCTCCATCTCTCACACACACACACACACACACACACACACACACGCACACGCAGGCTGAGGCTGTTGCAGTGATATAGGCAGGAAATGGAGGGCCGATGAAATATTTATGTGGAATCATGGGAGGTCCAATGAAATCCATTAGGAGGCTGAAATCAATGGGAGGAGTAAGCAATGCCAGACTCCTCTCCCTGATGAACATAACAGTATCTACAGTGAAGAGGTGGGAGAAACCTGAACATCACATATCACAAAGTCTAATATACTTCTTCTTTATTTAAACAATCTACATGTAGTGTGGTGTTTAGGAGACGAGGGCATCATATGAACATCCGTCTCGGGTCGAGCTGCTCGTAGCTGTGCAGCCTGACGGGTCACGAGCAAATGAGAATAAAAAGTCTGCAGCCATGTTGTTAAGCACGTCTGATGAGACACGTGTAAAACGCTCCATAATATTTAAGTATTAACACCAAAGGTCCTCAGCTAACCAGGACAGGACAAAAACACTGCTCACATGTTGTACAGGTTTAAATGGCGGGCTCAGGTAACTAATGCATTAGCAGCAGAGATCAGATGAAGATGTACCAGGCTGCAGAATCAATGGAAACAGTAGGCTACTATAGAAGCCTCCCCATCTCTCCCAGATATACAGATGTCAATAGGCCTCTCAGGCAGCTCAGCTTTCCCCCAGCTACGTACAGTATGTCGTCCTTTTCCCAGCGCAGCAGAAATGTGAACGCTCACGTTCCCCTCCTCCGCCTCGCTTGTCTCTGCTCCACCTCCTCCTGGTTTCTCTCCAGCTCTTGTTACAGCACATTTGGTTGGATGGCATTGTTTGCTCCTTCATTTGGTCAACAACTAGTGGACGGATTCCCATTAAAGGTCTGAATTTACATCAGCGGTGGGAGATGTATGCAGATTATAAAAATATTCTGTTACACATAAAATTCCAGCACTGTAAGATTGTGTAACTCTAATCGGGGAAATGCTCAAAAACTAAAAGTTCTCCAAGATTCTGCAAAGTGAAGAGGAGCGTAAGCTTTCAGTGAGATGTAAAAATTGTCAGCACTGTAAGAAAACTGGGCACAGTCCCATTACTGGACGTCTCATCGGGACGTAAACAAGTGGACATACGTTTGTGAACGATTCAGGAGAAGTGGATTCACCCCAGTCTGAGACACATCGTCCAAACTGAGAAAGCTTCTGAAGCTACCTCCCACCAAAATGTCACGCTGAGCAGGGAAACAACTTGGATTGACAGCGTGGTGCACAAATGGAACAATATGGCAGATTTCTAATGAGCCCTGAAGAGGGATGGTTTGCTGCTGATGCTGATGAATGCTCAGTAAATATCCCAGCTGTCTGTGGGGCAGAGCAGGGGATGATGGAGGACCGAGAGGTGGGGAGAGAGATGAACCAGGAGTGAAGAGAGCAGGCAGAAAAGAAGAGGTGGATGAATGTGACAAAGATGTGATGAGGTGGAGGAGGAGAGCATTATTTTGGGACGAGGAGGTGGTGGTGGAGATGATGGACAATTTAAGGAAAGAAAGGTCAGGAAACGACTGAGGAGGCTGCAGAGGGAGAAGAAGCTGATGGAGAAAGATGAGGGGTAACAAGAGGAAGAATAAGAAAAAAACCAAAACTCAAGGAAATAGATTAAAACTCTGAGGAAAAAAGAGGAGATAGAATAAGGTGCAGAAGATGCTATAGAAACAAGAGGATGGAGGAGGAGGGTGGGTATCTGCTGATTGAACAGGATGATTTGAAGCTCATGCCACAGGAGAAGCAGGACGGGGATGGAAGGAGCATTAGTGGTTTGAAGAAAAATGATTTGAAATGAAGATAAAGAGAAAAGAAGGGAGGGACGAGGAGAAAACAAGGAGGAGAGAGATCAGGCCGATCCAGACGTACTGAGATGATTGATGTATCTGCTACAATAAACCTGATTGTTTCTCCAGTATTTGGCAAGACTTGCTAACCTCCCCCAGCAAAATAGTGGCCTGCAGGAGTTGTTGCCTCACACAAAGGAGTTGAGGTATCTGAGGGTGTTGTTGATGAGTTACAGTAAATTGGAGATGTACAGGTAATGCAGGAGCTACACTGGGCCGTTGTGGCGACACAGGAGCTAAAGCCAAAAGGCAACGCTTTCAATTTACCAATCGATTCCAACTTTGGAAAGTGACTGAAAGAAGGAGCTCCTGGATACAAGCTGCCGTAATGAGTTTGGGCGAGTTTTGAAGGACCTCCTGACTCTGGGTCATTTAGCTTGTGAGAAGCAACGTGTGCTGCATTTAGCTTAAAGGGGGCACGTGTTAGAAACGGCCGTCGAGCTGGAAGCAACAGCCAGAAACCGAAGCAAAGATAGAGGGGGTGACGTTTGAGTGTGGTGAGGAAGCTTCAGAGAAAAAGGAGGGGGTAGAAGTGGAGGAGCAGGAGAATTAGGAGGAAGCAGGAAGGCGTAGGAGTTGGCGACCGCCTGCTCACAGCATGGTGCACCGTCAGAACAAAACAAGATTGTAACCAGTCTGGAGGGAGATGCGATCATCTGCTGACGATTGGCGGTTAAATGTCACCACTGTCTGCAAGATAGGAGGAGGAGAAAGTGTAGAAGCAAGAATGGCTGGTGCTGGATCAGTAGGTAATGGATGTCCCCTGTTATGACATAAGCACCTGATGGCTACATATGTGGTATCATGCTAAGAAAAAAAAACACCATCCAAACTTTCTTCACAGACAGACAAACACCGGAATTTATGTTTTTCTAAAATTGACCAAAGCAGAAAAAGAAACTTCCTTCCAGATTTGAACTCTAATTTGCTGCTGAGATTTCCTTCAGAAGCAGAACAAAGGTCAACATCTCTCCCCCAGAAATGCATTATGTGGAATAATCCTCAGACTCCAGTATGAATAGTTCTTATGGAAACTGTGAACTGATGTTGTGTGAGGGGCATCACAATGAAGGAATAAATATACAATATTAATAAAATTGTGCAATGTTTGCTCAGCTTATCCTTGAAAAATAAAATATGTAACCTCCAAAAAAAAGAAGTGCTTCTTTTGTTTGTTAAAGGACAGTTATCAAATCTTTTACCCTGACATAAGAATAGGAAGTTTGTCCTGTGAACGCAGTCTGAGGCCGTGAGCAGATGAATGAAATGAGGAAAAACAAAAAGAAAAAAAAAAAAAACAGGGTCAACTATTATATTAACACATGATGAGAAGTTCACAGAGCTGGCAGAGCCAAGCTGCTTTCCATAATGACTCATTATATCAGACATAATAAATGTTTCGGCTTCTTCCAAGCCATTTTCCCCATGAATAAAATTTACCGCTGCATATTAACGGCGCTGAAAATCTTCCATAGGATTCTCAGAGTCATCGGTCCGAAAGATTGCACACGATAAGCTCAGTACGTCTGCACCAGGCCGACCATGTGACCAGGAAACCTCATCACAGCCTTAATGCAGCTTCAGTCAATATTTGATTAATTTAAAAAATGTCATTAAATACAGCATGTGCTCATTTTCCCAGCAAAGATTGAACTGTAAAACTTTGTTCCTGAGGGGAACACAGATCTAACTTACCCTCCTGTTTTCCATCCCTCCCACTTTAGTGTCACGCCCCTTTAGAGGATTTCACATCATCAGCACAACTGTTGTTGGGATATTTGAGTCCAAATACTGAAGCGACAGCGTTTCAGGTTTTTGGAAGGTTTGGGTGTTCAGCATTCAGGCCACAGGAGAACCCGGGTCACACTGCTATGATAATGTGCGTTACACTAAAGCAATTTGTCTTTCCAAAGCATGAAGCTGTGGGCTGCACGAAGCTGATGACATGTGAAATGAGTCAGTGTTTTACGTGTTGGGATGATGGTGTCGATGCTGCGTGGGTTTTATTTCTGCAGCAAACATCAGTCAACCTGCTGAAAGAAGTCAAACTTCCACTCGTCTCAGGACGTTGTGTTTCCTGGAAGTGCACGCCTGGTACACGCTGATCTGCTTTGCATTGCATTTACTGTATATGCTTCTGACTCATCTGCCTCATATTACAGACTCTTTGATGTTTCTCTTTCACACTGTGTTGCATGTTGTATCTGTCCCTCCATGAGAACATACCTGCATGGCTCTGAACCCCAGCTGCTGCTGTTGAGTCTTATTTTGAAGGCCATGACGTGTCGTGATGCTCATTCCAGAGATGAATACAGAGTGTATGTAGGTTGAGGTTAGTTCAGAGGGTGTAGGAGGTCACATCCACACGGGCACGACCCCACCTTTCCAGTCAGCGGAGCCTTTGTGGTGGGGTAACTAATACAGTAGCCTGCGGCCATGGCTCCATGCTGGCAGATGGTGTGTTAGAGGAGGATCCTCCTCTAACCGACCAGCTCAATACTTCACCTCCTCTCCTCCTGCTGCCAGTTCCCCAGAGGAATAATCATGAAAGTCACATTTCCAACCCTTTTTTTTTTTTTTCATAACTTGTCTGTGTCTCTGAAATGCTGTTTAATACTGCGCCCGGTGACAATTAATATCCTCCATCCTCTGAATTAATTTTCTGTGTATCCATTTATCTATTCATCTGCTGAATCTGTCCATCTGACCTTCTCTCCATTACTGCATGCAGCCCATCTCCTTCCTTCTGTCTTTATTTGCCCTCTCTCAGATCCTATTATCTCTGTGTCCTTCTCATTCCCCCATGGACCCCCCAGTCTGACCTGAGGACAGCTGTTTGAACCAGAAAAGACACGCCACCAGCTCGTGTCGCACACTTTATCTCATTCTGGAGGACCTGAGCAATAAGCTCATGCATTTAACTGGTAAACCATCGTAAGCATTTTGCCATGCTAATGTTTTCCAATTAGCAAAGTAACAGCTGAGGCTCAAATCCTAAAATTTAAAAAAAAGTAGTGGATGGAGACGTGTATTCATTATTTGTATTCCCTTTGGCTGATTTTTCTGGAAATGTGGTTAAAAGTGGATCTTGATTGTCAACCTCATGGTGGCGCTAGAATCGACGTCAGGGATTCGCTGAATTCATTAAGGTCGATCAGGAAGGGGAACGTGGACGTCTGCAGAAGATGTCAGGGTCATCCAGCTAATAGTTGCTGAACTACTGGAACGCAAATGTCACATAGAAGAAATCCCCACTGCCGGATGTCTGTGGGTGTGTCGCCCCACCCAAACAGGAACAATATAAAGGTGGTGCTGCACCTGCATCCACCTTAACCTCAGCACAAGCAGCCTGTGTTGATGCTCTCCTGTCTTTATACCCATCATTCCTTCTCCACTTCC
Source organism: Psettodes erumei (assembly GCA_016785225.1). Lineage (NCBI taxonomy): Eukaryota > Metazoa > Chordata > Actinopteri > Pleuronectiformes > Psettodidae > Psettodes > Psettodes erumei. The sequence continues at coordinate 1,054,765 of JAFBJZ010000672.1, read as the reverse complement.
TCACTTCTTTTATTGCCCCCCCCCCCCGTCTGTCACACCCTCACCTCACCCTTCATGTCCCCCTTCCTCCTCCACCCACATTTCTCTTTGAGCTCCTCCAGTCCTCTTCCTCCTCCTCCTTCTGTCAGTCATGATGGATAAGGGTTTGTGATTGCCTTGTCAGACCTCTGGAGCATCTGCCTCTCTGGGGACTGTGGTGTTTTTGTAATATTGTATGTGTGTTTGTGTGTGTGTGTGTGTGTGTGTGTGTTGTCTCTGGCCCCCAGAGTTGATTGGATTGCATTACATTTACAGGCAGGATGGCTGGATGGATGAACAAGGCACCGTCAGTCAGGCCAATCCCTCCATCCCCACCCAGCTCTGACATAAGCTCTCTCTCTCTGTGTGTGTGTGTGTGTGTGTGTGTGTGTGTGTGTGTGTGTGTGTGTGTGTGTGTGTGTGTTGAAGCATGCCTGCAGGTAGGATGTCCTTTGTCTTTTCCACACAAATCCAGATAAGCACTTTCTTATTCTGCACAAATGAAGACATTCCTGTCTGACTTCTTTTTTTTTTTTTTTCAAAGCTGTGTTTGTAGCAGAAACCATCACTCAGTCTCTCCTAATATATTTGTACTGATTTGTATTTGATTGATCATTCTGAGTTGTTTTTGTGACCAACAAATCTCTAGACAATGTGTTTAACCTTCTTTCTTCCTATTTCTGTGTATCTGTAGGTCTTAAAAAAACTTGAAAAGGTCTGATGTCAGCTTCCTCAAAAAGAGAAAGCATGTTGTCAAATGAAAATAAAAACCTAATATAATGTTCTGCTTCTTTCCAAGCTTATTAATGTGTGTATTGGAATTGTAAACATTTGTCACCCAGGCATGTTCCATGACATTTGACAAGTTTCAGCAAACTTACTGAAACTTTTCACTGCTGATAGTAATCTCATGTCTAAAAATAGAATTTTGTGTCCATTAAAAAAACAACTACAGTTGCTCTCCATGTGATACCTGACTCTGACTCACTTGTCGTCATCAGATGACAGAGTGTGTGAGTGTGTGAGTGAGTTGAGATAAGTCACCAGGGTTTTCGTGGATTTAACACACAAACTTTACATTACAGCAGACCACTCAGCAAAGGTTAAAGGAAAGCATCATTTTACCTTTGTCTCCATCCTCACTGATGAAATTCCATTGTTTTATTTGTTCACACTTTAGATGTCGATCCTCAGGTTCATGGATGATTCCAGTCTAATACCAACATTTTCTTTTACCATAGCGTTTTTCATGACATTTTGAAGCCTTGTTTTTAATGAAGTTTTTTTAATACCTTTTTTTTATATAAAAACTTTGACATTTTGATGTTGTACTAATACCATGACATTTTTATGCCTTACTTTTTAATGTTATTGACAGGAAGAGAGTGAAGGCTATCTTTGCCTGTGAATGCTCCCTCGACCCAGTGACGGTGGTGATAGAGAGGAAAACGATCATCTCTGCAACACACACACCTGGGCAGCTTCTTCATTAATGGTTCTTCTTCACTCAAAGTTTGCATCCACCACTGTTCACAGTTGACAATGAACACCAACACTCACCGCTATACATTGATGCAGTCCAATCTCCAATCTTATATACACAGTTCCAATGACACACTATGTTTGAGACCTGATGGGGGGAAGGGTGGACCTTGTGGGTACTAGAGTAAGTATCCATGGACAATATTAATATTCCATTACAGAGAGTATCAACTTGTATACTGTACTCTGCAGTGTTATCCCTCAAGTACAGAAAAACAGTGACAATTTAAAACCAAACTGTACAACATCTATATTTCAAAACCATGTCCAATTTGTCTTTGTGTTAGCTTTGTTTTTGAAATTATTTCATTTTGTTGCTTTTATTGTTCTTGTGCTGTTGTTTTATTCTGGTCATGTCCTCTTCTGCTGTAACAATGCAAACATCCTCACTGTGGAAGTAATAAAGAATTATTTTATCTTACTATGACATTTTTATGCATTTCAATGTCTTACCCGTAATTTAGAAAAATGTATCTGTCTTGTGTGTAACATGATGTGCTGTCCTACTCTTAGCTGAACTGCCTACCTGAAGGTGGTTGGGACTGAATCTTTATTCTAATGTTTTTGTTGAGACTGTTGAATTCTTCGAAGCTCTCACTTACTACAGCTTTGTGTACTTTGATTGAGTCCATTTCCAAATCCAGGTGTAATAAAATTTATGACTTTTTGTCTCAAATTTAATTCTCACAAACACCAGAAGGCAGTTTCCTTCATATTTTGATGCCTTAAAATACTGTGACTTTTGGGGGGTGTTTACTGATTACACCATGCAATGCATGCAAAAGGCACAAAATTTCAAAAAATAAAAATTGCCAAAAATGCCCTAAAACACAAAAGAATAGTATTTTAATCACACTGCATAGTATAATGTGTTAAAAATTCGATGAAATGTCAAAAAAGGTCAAACTGTTATATTCCATGACAGTCCTAAAAATGCCCCAACACATCAAATTAGGGTGTTTTATACAACCTCCACAGCATTGCATGAGTTAAAAATGCAATACAAGCTGGAAAGATGGCAAAGATTTGTGGGTCATAAAAATGCAAAAAAAAAAACGCCATAACATACTATGTCAAAAAATGGCAAAAAATAAAAAGTGCTATAAATGCCCCAAAACATCAAATTAGTGTGTTTTATACAACATCCATAGCATTGCATGAGTTAAAAATGCAATACAAGCTTAAAAAATGGCAATCTCATGTTGGCTATAAAAATGCAAAGAAAACCGCCAAACTATACTATGTCGAAAAAAGGCAAAATATGTCAAAAAATAAAAAGTGCTAAAAATGCCCCAAAACATCAAATTGGGGTGTTTTATACAACCTCCATAGCATTGTATGAGTTAAAAATGCAATACCAGCTTAAAAAATGGCAAAGATTTGTGGGTCATAAAAATGCAAAAAAACCCCCGCCATACTATAGAATGTCAAAAAAAGGCAAAAAATGTAAAAAAATAAAAAGTGCTAAAAATGCCCCAAAACATCAAATTAGGGTGTTTTATACAACCTCCACAGCATTGCATGAGTTAAAAATGCAATAAAAGGTTGAATAATGGCAAAGATTTGTGGGTCATAAAACTGCAAAAAAAACCCCGCCATACTGTAAAATGTCGAAAAAAGGCAAAAAATGTCAAAAAATAAAAAGTGCTAAAAATGCCCCAAAACATCAAATTGGGGTGTTTTATACAACCTCCATAGCATTGCATGAGTTAAAAATGCAATACCAGCTTAAAAAATGGCAAAAGATTTGTGGGTCATAAAAATGCAAAAAAAACCCATACATACTATAGAATGTCAAAAAAAGGCAAAAAATGTAAAAAAAAAAAAAGTGCTAAAATGCCCCAAAACATCAAATTAGTGTTTTATACAACCTCCATAGCATTGCATGAGTTAAAAATGTAATACCAGCTTAAAAAATGGCAAAGATTTGTGGGTCATAAAAATGCAAAAAAAACCCTGCCATACTATAGAATGTCAAAAAAAAGGCAAAAAATGTCAAAAAATAAAAAGTGCTAAAAATGCCCCAAAACATCAAATTAGGGTGTTTTATACAACCTCCATAGCATTGCATGAGTTAAAAATGCAATACCAGCTTAAAAAATGGCAAAGATTTGTGGGTCATAAAAATGCAAAAAAAGCCCGCCATACTATAGAATGTCAAAAAAACGGCAAAAAATGTCAAAAAAATAAAAAGTGCTAAAAATGCCCCAAAACATCAAATTAGGGTGTTTTATACAACCTCCACAGCATTGCATGAGTTAAAAATGCAATAAAAGGTTAAAAAATGGCAAAGATTTGTGGGTCATAAAAATGCAAAAAAAGCCCGCCATATAGAATGTCAAAAAACGGCAAAAAATGTCAAAAAATAAAAAGTGCTAAAAATGCCCCAAAACATCAAATTAGGGTGTTTTATACAACCTCCACAGCATTGCATGAGTTAAAAATGCAATAAAAGGTTAAATAATGGCAAAGATTTGTGGGTCATAAAAATGCAAAAAAAACGCCATAACATACTATGTCAAAAAACGGCAAAAACTGTCAAAAAATAAAAAGTGCTAAAAATGCCCCAAAACATCAAATTAGGTGTTTTATACAACCTCCATGGCATTGCATGAGTTAAAAATGCAATACAAGCTTAAAAATGGCAAACTCATGTTGGCTATAAAATGCAAAAAAACCATAAAACTATACTATGTCAAAAAAAGGCAAAAAATGTCAAAAAATAAAAAGTGCTAAAAATGCCCCAAAACATCAAATTAGTGTGTTTTATACAACATCCATGGCATTGCATGAGTTAAAAATGCAATACAAGCTTAAAAAATGGCAAACTCATGTTGGCTATAAAAATGCAAAAAACCCCGCCAAACTATACTATGTCGAAAAAAAGTCAAAAATGTCAAAAAATAAAAAGTGCTAAAAATGCCCCAAAACATCAAATTAGGCTGTTTTATACAACCTCCATAGCATTGCATGAGTTAAAAATGCAATAAAAGGTGAAATAATGGCAAAGTTTTGTGGGTCATAAAAATACAAAAAAAACGCCATACTATAGAATGTCAAAAAAAGGCAAAAAATGTCAAAAAATCAAAAGTGCTAAAAATGCCCCAAAACATCAAATTACGGTGTTTTATACAACCTCCATAGCATTGCATGAGTTAAAAATGCAATACCAGCTTAAAAATGGCAATCTCATGTTGGCTATAAAAATGCAAAAGAAAACCGCCAAACTATACTATGTCGAAAAAAGGCAAAAAATGTAAAAAAATAAAAAGTGCTAAAAATGCCCCAAAACATCAAATTAGTGTGTTTTATACAACATCCATGGCATTGCATGAGTTAAAAATGCAATACCAGCTTAAAAAATGGCAAAGATTTGTGGGTCATAAAAATGCAAAAAAACCCCCGCCATACTATAGAATGTCAAAAAAAGGCAAAAAATGTAAAAAAATAAAAAGTGCTAAAAATGCCCCAAAACATCAAATTAGGGTGTTTTATACAACCTCCATAGCATTGCATGAGTTAAAAATGCAATACCAGCTTAAAAAATGGCAAACTCATGTTGGCTATAAAAATGCAAAAAAACCCGCCAAACTATACTATGTCGAAAAAAGTCAAAAAATGTCAAAAAATAAAAAGTGCTAAAAATGCCCCAAAACATCAAATTAGGCTGTTTTATACAACCTCCATAGCATTGCATGAGTTAAAAATGCAATAAAAGGTGAAATAATGGCAAAGTTTTGTGGGTCATAAAAATACAAAAAAACGCCATACTATAGAATGTCAAAAAACGGCAAAAAATGTCAAAAAATAAAAAGTGCTAAAAATGCCCCAAAACATCAAATTAGGCTGTTTTATACAACCTCCATAGCATTGCATGAGTTAAAAATGCAATAAAAGGTTAAATAATGGCAAAGATTTGTGGGTCATAAAAATGCAAAAAAAAACGCCATAACATACTATGTCAAAAAACGGCAAAAACTGTCAAAAAATAAAAAGTGCTAAAAATGCCCCAAAACATCAAATTAGGGTGTTTTATACAACCTCCATGGCATTGCATGAGTTAAAAATGCAATACAAGCTTAAAAAATGGCAAACTCATGTTGGCTATAAAAATGCAGAAAAACCCGCCAAACTATACTATGTCGAAAAAAGGCAAAAAATGTCAAAAAATAAAAAGTGCTAAAAATGCCCCAAAACATCAAATTACGGTGTTTTATACAACATCCATGGCATTGCATGAGTTAAAAATGCAATACAAGCTTAAAAAATGGCAAACTCATGTTGGCTATAAAAATGCAAAAAACCCCGCCAAACTATACTATGTCGAAAAAAGTCAAAAAATGTCAAAAAATAAAAAGTGCTAAAAATGCCCCAAAACATCAAATTAGGCTGTTTTATACAACCTCCATAGCATTGCATGAGTTAAAAATGCAATAAAAGGTGAAATAATGGCAAAGGTTTGTGGGTCATAAAAATACAAAAAAAACGCCATACTATAGAATGTCAAAAAAAGGCAAAAAATGTCAAAAAATCAAAAGTGCTAAAACTGCCCCAAAACATCAAATTACGGTGTTTTATACAACCTCCATAGCATTGCATGAGTTAAAAATGCAATACCAGCTTAAAAAATGGCAATCTCATGTTGGCTATAAAAATGCAAAGAAAACCGCCAAACTATACTATGTCGAAAAAAGGCAAAAAATGTCAAAAAATAAAAAGTGCTAAAAATGCCCCAAAACATCAAATTAGTGTGTTTTATACAACATCCATGGCATTGCATGAGTTAAAAATGCAATACAAGCTTAAAAAATGGCAAACTCATGTTGGCTATAAAAATCTAAAAAAACCCGCCAAACTATACTATGTCGAAAAAAGGCAAAAAATGTCAAAAAATAAAAAGTGCTAAAAATGCCCCAAAACATCAAATTAGGCTGTTTTATACAACCTCCATAGCATTGCATGAGTTAAAAATGCAATAAAAGGTGAAATTATGGCAAAGTTTTGTGGGTCATAAAAATACAAAAAAAACGCCATACTATAGAATGTCAAAAAAAGGCAAAAGATGTCAAAAAATCAAAAGTGCTAAAAATGCCCCAAAACATGAAATTACGGTGTTTTATACAACCTCCATAGCATTGCATGAGTTAAAAATGCAATACAAGCTTAAAAAATGGCAATCTCATGTTGGCTATAAAAATGCAAAGAAAACCGCCAAACTATACTATGTCGAAAAAAGGCAAAAAATGTCAAAAAATAAAAAGTGCTAAAAATGCCCCAAAACATCAAATTGGGGTGTTTTATACAACCTCCATAGCATTGCATGAGTTAAAAATGCAATACCAGCTTAAAAAATGGCAAAGATTTGTGGGTCATAAAAATGCAAAAAAAAAACCTGCCATACTATAGAATGTCAAAAAAAGGCAAAAAATGTCAAAAAATCAAAAGTGCTAAAAATACCCCAAAACATCAAATTGGGGTGTTTTATACAACCTCCATAGCATTGCATGAGTTAAAAATGCAATAAAAGGTGAAATAATGGCAAAGATTTGTGGGTCATAAAACTGCAAAAAAAACCCCGCCATACTGTAAAATGTCAAAAAAAGGCAAAAAATGTCAAAAAATCAAAAGTGCTAAAAATGCCCCAAAACATCAAATTGGGGTGTTTTATACAACATCCATGGCATTGCATGAGTTAAAAATGCAATACCAGCTTAAAAAATGGCAAAGATTTGTGGGTCATAAAAATGAAAAAAAAACCCTGCCATACTATAGAATGTCAAAAAAAAGGCAAAAAATGTCAAAAAATCAAAAGTGCTAAAAATACCCCAAAACATCAAATTGGGGTGTTTTATACAACCTCCATAGCATTGCATGAGTTAAAAATGCAATACCAGCTTAAAAAATGGCAAAGATTTGTGGGTCATAAAAATGCAAAAAAAAGCCATACATACTATAGAATGTCAAAAAAAAGCAAAAAAATGTCAAAAAATAAAAAAAAGTGCTAAAATGCCCCAAAACATCATCAAATTAGGGTGTTTTATACAACCTCCACAGCATTGCATGAGTTAAAAATGCAATAAAAGGTTAAATAATGGCAAAGATTTGTGGGTCATAAAAATGCAAAAAAAACCCATATAACATACTATGTCAAAAAAAAAGGCAAAAAATGTCAAAAAATAAAAAGTGCTAAAATGCCCCAAAACATCAAATTAGGTGTTTTATACAACCTCCATAGCATTGCATGAGTTAAAAATGCAATACCAGCTTAAAAATGGCAAAGATTTGTGGGTCATAAAAATGCAAAAAAAGCCCGCCATACTATAGAATGTCAAAAACGGCAAAAAAATGTCAAAAATAAAAAGTGCTAAAATGCCCCAAAACATCAAATTAGGGTGTTTTATACAACCTCCACAGCATTGCATGAGTTAAAAATGCAATAAAAGGTTAAATAATGGCAAAGATTTGTGGGTCATAAAATGCAAAAAAAAACATATAACATACTATGTCAAAAAACGGCAAAAAACTGTCAAAAAATAAAAAGTGCTAAAATGCCCCAAAACATCAAATTAGGGTGTTTTATACAACCTCCATGGCATTGCATGAGTTAAAATGCAATACAAGCTTAAAAATGGCAAACTCATGTTGGCTATAAAAATGCAAAAAAACCCGCCAAACTATACTATGTCGAAAAAAGGCAAAAAATGTCAAAAAATAAAAAGTGCTAAAAATGCCCCAAAACATCAAATTAGTGTGTTTTATACAACATCCATGGCATTGCATGAGTTAAAAATGCAATACAAGCTTAAAAAATGGCAAACTCATGTTGGCTATAAAAATGCAAAAAAACCCGCCAAACTATACTATGTCGAAAAAAGTCAAAAAATGTCAAAAAATAAAAAGTGCTAAAAATGCCCCAAAACATCAAATTAGGCTGTTTTATACAACCTCCATAGCATTGCATGAGTTAAAAATGCAATAAAAGGTGAAATAATGGCAAAGTTTTGTGGGTCATAAAAATACAAAAAAAACGCCATACTATAGAATGTCAAAAAAAGGCAAAAAATGTCAAAAAATCAAAAGTGCTAAAAATGCCCCAAAACATCAAATTACGGTGTTTTATACAACCTCCATAGCATTGCATGAGTTAAAAATGCAATACCAGCTTAAAAAATGGCAATCTCATGTTGGCTATAAAAATGCAAAAAAAACCGCCAAACTATACTATGTCGAAAAAAAAGGCAAAAAATGTAAAAAAATAAAAAGTGCTAAAAATGCCCCAAAACATCAAATTAGTGTGTTTTATACAACATCCATGGCATTGCATGAGTTAAAAATGCAATACCAGCTTAAAAAATGGCAAAGATTTGTGGGTCATAAAAATGCAAAAAAAAACCCCCATACTATAGAATGTCAAAAAAAAGGCAAAAATGTAAAAAAATAAAAAGTGCTAAAATGCCCCAAAACATCAAATTGGGTGTTTTATACAACCTCCATAGCATTGCATGAGTTAAAAATGCAATACCAGCTTAAAAATGGCAAACTCATGTTGGCTATAAAATGCAAAAAAACCCGCCAAACTATACTATGTCGAAAAAAAGTCAAAAAATGTCAAAAAATAAAAAGTGCTAAAATGCCCCAAAACATCAAATTAGGCTGTTTTATACAACCTCCATAGCATTGCATGAGTTAAAAATGCAATAAAAGGTGAAATAATGGCAAAGTTTTGTGGGTCATAAAAAAATACAAAAAAAACGCCATACTATAGAATGTCAAAAAAAAGGCAAAAATGTCAAAAAATAAAAAGTGCTAAAATGCCCCAAAACATCAAATTAGGCTGTTTTATACAACCTCCATAGCATTGCATGAGTTAAAAATGCAATAAAAGGTTAAATAATGGCAAAGATTTGTGGGTCATAAAAATGCAAAAAAAACGCCATAACATACTATGTCAAAAAACGGCAAAAACTGTCAAAAAATAAAAAGTGCTAAAAATGCCCCAAAACATCAAATTAGGGTGTTTTATACAACCTCCATGGCATTGCATGAGTTAAAAATGCAATACAAGCTGAAAAAATGGCAAACTCATGTTGGCTATAAAAATGCAGAAAAACCCGCCAAACTATACTATGTCGAAAAAAGGCAAAAAATGTCAAAAAATAAAAAGTGCTAAAAATGCCCCAAAACATCAAATTACGGTGTTTTATACAACATCCATGGCATTGCATGAGTTAAAAATGCAATACAAGCTTAAAAAATGGCAAACTCATGTTGGCTATAAAATGCAAAAAAACCCCGCCAAACTATACTATGTCGAAAAAGTCAAAAAATGTCAAAAATAAAAAAGTGCTAAAAATGCCCCAAAACATCAAATTAGGCTGTTTTATACAACCTCCATAGCATTGCATGAGTTAAAAATGCAATAAAAGGTGAAATAATGGCAAAGGTTTGTGGGTCATAAAAATACAAAAAAAAACGCCATACTATAGAATGTCAAAAAAAGGCAAAAATGTCAAAAAATCAAAAGTGCTAAAACTGCCCCAAAACATCAAATTACGGTGTTTTATACAACCTCCATAGCATTGCATGAGTTAAAAATGCAATACCAGCTTAAAAATGGCAATCTCATGTTGGCTATAAAATGCAAAAAAAACCGCCAAACTATACTATGTCGAAAAAAAGGCAAAAAATGTCAAAAAATAAAAAGTGCTAAAAATGCCCCAAAACATCAAATTACGGTGTTTTATACAACATCCATGGCATTGCATGAGTTAAAAATGCAATACAAGCTTAAAAAATGGCAAACTCATGTTGGCTATAAAAATGCAAAAAACCCCGCCAAACTATACTATGTCGAAAAAAGTCAAAAAATGTCAAAAAATAAAAAGTGCTAAAAATGCCCCAAAACATCAAATTAGGCTGTTTTATACAACCTCCATAGCATTGCATGAGTTAAAAATGCAATAAAAGGTGAAATAATGGCAAAGGTTTGTGGGTCATAAAAATACAAAAAAAACGCCATACTATAGAATGTCAAAAAAAGGCAAAAAATGTCAAAAAATCAAAAGTGCTAAAAATGCCCCAAAACATCAAATTACGGTGTTTTATACAACCTCCATAGCATTGCATGAGTTAAAAATGCAATACCAGCTTAAAAAATGGCAATCTCATGTTGGCTATAAAAATGCAAAGAAAACCGCCAAACTATACTATGTCGAAAAAAGGCAAAAAATGTCAAAAAATAAAAAGTGCTAAAAATGCCCCAAAACATCAAATTAGTGTGTTTTATACAACATCCATGGCATTGCATGAGTTAAAAATGCAATACAAGCTTAAAAAATGGCAAACTCATGTTGGCTATAAAAATCTAAAAAAACCGCCAAACTATACTATGTGAAAAAAAAGGCAAAAAATGTCAAAAAATAAAAAGTGCTAAAAATGCCCCAAAACATCAAATTAGGCTGTTTTATACAACCTCAATAGCATTGCATGAGTTAAAAATGCAATAAAAGGTGAAATAATGGCAAAGTTTTTGTGGGTCATAAAATACAAAAAAAAAACCATACATACTATAGAATGTCAAAAAAAGGCAAAAGATGTCAAAAAATCAAAAGTGCTAAAAATGCCCCAAAACATGAAATTACGGTGTTTTATACAACCTCCATAGCATTGCATGAGTTAAAAATGCAATACAAGCTTAAAAAATGGCAATCTCATGTTGGCTATAAAAATGCAAAGAAAACCGCCAAACTATACTATGTCGAAAAAAGGCAAAAAATGTCAAAAAATAAAAAGTGCTAAAAATGCCCCAAAACATCAAATTGGGGTGTTTTATACATCCTCCATAGCATTGCATGAGTTAAAAATGCAATACCAGCTTAAAAAATGGCAAAGATTTGTGGGTCATAAAAATGCAAAAAAAACCCGCCATACTATAGAATGTCAAAAAAAGGCAAAAAATGTAAAAAAATAAAAAGTGCTAAAAATGCCCCAAAACATCAAATTAGGGTGTTTTATACAACCTCCACAGCATTGCATGAGTTAAAAATGCAATAAAAGGTTAAATAATGGCAAAGATTTGTGGGTCATAAAAATGCAAAAAAAACGCCATAACATACTATGTCAAAAAACGGCAAAAACTGTCAAAAAATAAAAAGTGCTAAAAATGCCCCAAAACATCAAATTGGGGTGTTTTATACAACCTCCATAGCATTGCATGAGTTAAAAATGCAATACCAGCTTAAAAAATGGCAAAGATTTGTGGGTCATAAAAATGCAAAAAAAAAAACCTGCCATACTATAGAATGTGTCAAAAAATCAAAAGTGCTAAAATGCCCCAAAACATCAAATTGGGGTGTTTTATACAACCTCCATAGCATTGCATGAGTTAAAAATGCAATAAAAGGTGAAATAATGGCAAAGATTTGTGGGTCATAAAACTGCAAAAAAAACCCCGCCATACTGTAAAATGTCAAAAAAAGGCAAAAAATGTCAAAAAATCAAAAGTGCTAAAAATGCCCCAAAACATCAAATTGGGGTGTTTTATACAACATCCATGGCATTGCATGAGTTAAAAATGCAATACCAGCTTAAAAAATGGCAAAGATTTGTGGGTCATAAAAATGCAAAAAAAGCCCGCCATACTATAGAATGTCAAAAAACGGCAAAAAATGTCAAAAAATAAAAAGTGCTAAAAATGCCCCAAAACATCAAATTAGGGTGTTTTATACAACCTCCACAGCATTGCATGAGTTAAAAATGCAATAAAAGGTTAAATAATGGCAAAGATTTGTGGGTCATAAAAATGCAAAAAAAACGCCATAACATACTATGTCAAAAAACGGCAAAAACTGTCAAAAAATAAAAAGTGCTAAAAATGCCCCAAAACATCAAATTAGGGTGTTTTATACAACCTCCATGGCATTGCATGAGTTAAAAATGCAATACAAGCTTAAAAAATGGCAAACTCATGTTGGCTATAAAAATGCAAAAAAACCCGCCAAACTATACTATGTCGAAAAAAGGCAAAAAATGTCAAAAAATAAAAAGTGCTAAAAATGCCCCAAAACATCAAATTACGGTGTTTTATACAACATCCATGGCATTGCATGAGTTAAAAATGCAATACAAGCTTAAAAAATGGCAAACTCATGTTGGCTATAAAAATGCAAAAAACCCCGCCAAACTATACTATGTCGAAAAAAGTCAAAAAATGTCAAAAAATAAAAAGTGCTAAAAATGCCCCAAAACATCAAATTAGGCTGTTTTATACAACCTCCATAGCATTGCATGAGTTAAAAATGCAATAAAAGGTGAAAAAATGGCAAAGGTTTGTGGGTCATAAAAATACAAAAAAAACGCCATACTATAGAATGTCAAAAAACGGCAAAAAATGTCAAAAAATAAAAAGTGCTAAAAATGCCCCAAAACATCAAATTAGGGTGTTTTATACAACCTCCACAGCATTGCATGAGTTAAAAATGCAATAAAAGGTGAAATAATGGCAAAGATTTGTGGGTCATAAAACTGCAAAAAAAACCCCACCATACTGTAAAATGTCAAAAAAAGGCAAAAAATGTCAAAAAATCAAAAGTGCTAAAAATGCCCCAAAACATCAAATTGGGGTGTTTTATACAACCTCCATAGCATTGCATGAGTTAAAAATGCAATACCAGCTTAAAAAATGGCAAAGATTTGTGGGTCATAAAAATGCAAAAAAAGCCCGCCATACTATAGAATGTCAAAAAACGGCAAAAATGTCAAAAATAAAAAAAAGTGCTAAAAATGCCCCAAAACATCAAATTAGGGTGTTTTATACAACCTCCACAGCATTGCATGAGTTAAAAATGCAATAAAAGGTTAAATAATGGCAAAGATTTGTGGGTCATAAAAATGCAAAAAAAAAACGCCATAACATACTATGTCAAAAAACGCAAAAACTGTCAAAAAAAAAAAAAGTGCTAAAAATGCCCCAAAACATCAAATTAGGGTGTTTTATACAACCTCCATGGCATTGCATGAGTTAAAAATGCAATACAAGCTTAAAAATGGCAAACTCATGTTGGCTATAAAAATGCAAAAAAACCCCGCCAAACTATACTATGTCGAAAAAAGGCAAAAAATGTCAAAAAATAAAAAGTGCTAAAAATGCCCCAAAACATCAAATTACGGTGTTTTATATAACATCCATGGCATTGCATGAGTTAAAAATGCAATACAAGCTTAAAAAATGGCAAACTCATGTTGGCTATAAAAATGCAAAAAACCCCGCCAAACTATACTATGTCGAAAAAAAGTCAAAAATGTCAAAAAATAAAAAGTGCTAAAAATGCCCCAAAACATCAAATTAGGCTGTTTTATACAACCTCCATAGCATTGCATGAGTTAAAAATGCAATAAAAGGTGAAATAATGGCAAAGTTTTGTGGGTCATAAAAATACAAAAAAAACGCCATACTATAGAATGTCAAAAAAAGGCAAAAAATGTCAAAAAATCAAAAGTGCTAAAAATGCCCCAAAACATCAAATTACGGTGTTTTATACAACCTCCATAGCATTGCATGAGTTAAAAATGCAATACCAGCTTAAAAAATGGCAATCTCATGTTGGCTATAAAAATGCAAAAAAACCCGCCAAACTATACTATGTCGAAAAAAGGCAAAAAATGTCAAAAAATAAAAAGTGCTAAAAATGCCCCAAAACATCAAATTAGGGTGTTTTATATTTTCTCCATAGCATTGCATGAGTTAAAAATGCAATAAATGGTGAAAAAATGGCAAAGTTTTGTGGGTCATAAAAATGCAAAACAAACCGCCATACCATACTATGTCAAAAAACGGCAAAAAATGTCAAAAAATTAAAAGTGCTAAAAATGCCCTAAAACACAAAAGAATGCTGTTTTACACACACTACATAGTATAACTTGTTAAAAATGTGATAAAACTTCAAAAAAGGTCAATGTTTCATGTGTTACGAAAATGCAAAAAAACCCCCATATTATCATATGTCGAAAAAAGGAGAAAAATGTCAAAATTTTAAATTGCCAAAGTACACCACAAAACATGAAATATAGTGTTTTATAGACACTCCATAGCATAACAGGTGTTAAAAATGCAAAAATGTCAGTGTCTAGTTCAGTGCATTTTTATGAAATAGTACAATATGATCTGTAATTGCATTTTCATGACATTCATGGTCAGGTTAACAGTAAAGGCTTCTTCATGTCAAAACTTTCAAAAGTGAGGCGATGGTTGTGTATAATATCCTATCCTATAATATACTATCTGCAGTCTATTGAGATCCTACGTGTTCATTTCCAGTTAAATGCTTCCACTGACATCATTTCAATTCATGTTTCATTGACGCTGATTGGTGGTTATTTCATGCAGAAGGAGACAACAACAATAGACAAGTGCCTCACAAGTCATTGTCACTAAAAAGGAATAAAGTATAACACAACGCATGTCCACCCCGTGTTGACCAATGCTGTTCTTCTTGGACACGTTCACAATTACACAATCATCGTTCCTGCGACACTGGAGCTCCCAGGAACCATTTTCTCGTTCCTGCAGTGAACGCACCTCTGGTTACACCCTCTGCTTTGAAAGTAATCAACAAGACTAAACATGGATCAGTCTTCTTTTCAGTGAGGGTTTTATTAATTAGAACATGGCATGAATGGAAAGAAAACAGAGAAATCACAAACACATCAGGCCGATATACAAAGGGCAGACCTCCCCATCTTCACAGGGACACAGAAATGAAAACAGAAAGATGGTGGTGCTTAATACTCAGTACAGAATATCTCGTCATAATGAATTTTTCATGTTCAAGTGCAATACAATATTCATTACTGTACTCATTTTGTTCACCTGTTTGGATCAGGGTGACTGGGTTTATTTCTCTTCTGTTAATCTGTTTGTGTCTTTGTAGTACAACTTGAATGAGAGTATGTTTATGTCGGAAATTTCTTCTCCATGTGAGATGAAGTCTTATGTTGTTCAAACCTCCGGCCCGCCGCCCCCAGCGGTCTGATTCTGGCAACGCGTTTATCCTGAGGAGCATTTTTGTAACTTCTTTTTGTGGCAGTTCTGTTAATGTTACTAACAAATAACCTTTTTTTTAGTTTCATCAGCTGCTGTAGTTTGAGTTTTCATGTGTTAGCTCAGAGTAGAAACTGCTCATTTCTGGCTGGTGCTGAGCGTCTCCTTCTCGTTAGCAGCAGGAGGCGTCATCTCCACTGATGAACATTAATTCTCCTGCTAGCTTGATGGACAAAGTGAAACTTGTGTGGGTGTTTTTGCTCAACCAAAGATCATTTGTGAGGTAAAGAAGCTCCACTCTGCAGTGACATGGTACAGTTACAGTGTTTCTGCCATCATTTATTTATTTATGTACTGATACTAATGTTAGAAATATCTATCTCGAGTACCAGAAGGTACATGTATATGTACTCATCTGATACCATTAACAGACTCAGGTCAGTTATTCTCCTCTGGGCTGCTGTGATGCTGCACTGAATGTGACAGCTGGACGTTAAAGGACTTTACGTGTAAACTCTTTGAAATGGGTCGTCAGGACAGACGCGTCGCGGAGTCAGACCTGCAGTCGACCTGCAGCCCTTTCATGCCGGCTGCACCTCACATGCACCAGCACAGCGTCCCGGTGACCACGCGTTGGATCACTGAGCTGAACCACGCAGATGATTTTGCATAGACGTCAATTCAAGTCAGACTCATGCAAACGGACGAAAAGAGGGAGGACAAATCAAAGTGAAATGAGACGGAGGTGAGCATGGCTTAAGTGACGGGATCATTAAACGTGGTGTCCACAGTTCAGTTCATCAACAGTTATCTGACTTTATAAAAATAAGTGAGCTTGTTTAATATACCACATTATAATCAATATTATTTGAATTACTTTTAAAAACAAACGGAAGGAACAAAGATCTCGATGCATCAACAACCCATCCAGTTAAATGTGAATGCCTTTGTACACCTGTGGATTTGCCTGCCAACGTGTAGCTACTCATCCGGCTCTGTTTAGTATTGCTTTTAATTCACACAATGTCAGTGGCGAGGAAGTCAGTGCAACAACCAAGGCGTGTGTGTGTGTGTGTGTGTGTGTCCATTCATGGTGTGTGTATTTACGTGTGTGTTTCTGTGTATGTTAGTGAGGCCGGGCAAACATGCAGCATTAGTCTCTGACACTCTGACAGTAAACCGTGCTGAGCATCAGTTGGAAATAAAATAAAAAATATTTAAAAAATAAAAGAATACAAACATTGCTCGTTACTTTCGCACACAGACGACGGACTGTGCCACACAACTACAATAAGTAGATTAACCCCTTTCCTAATAATCCCCCATCAATCACCAGAATACAGTTCAGTGATCAACAGTGTCTGACAGCAGCGGTGACAGAAGTAAAAGTATCTCTGCAACTGTGTAAAATACTCCAAGTAAAAGTCCTGCACTGAACTCCTACTCCAGAAAAGATAAACGACATTATGAGATTAAATTATATGCATCAGTGTGTAAACAGCATTTTACTCTTCCCAGTGACGGAGCTACTTCTCGCTGCTTTATATCTCGTTAGCTCAGTACAGTTGCAAATGGGTTGCAAGAAAAAAACCTGCGAGACAACTGATGGGAAGGGAAAGAAGCTGAACAAAAAGTTGAGCTTCACAGTTTTTGGATGTTGTCTTTCTGAAACACTGGACAACGTGACCTCTTTGGCGCGCGAAACTCGTGCGACGCTTAGAAATCCCATCCAAACCTAATGCAAATTTAAATTGAAATCCAATGCAAATGAATGTTTCCACCCACTGTCGTTATGCCAGGAGTAGGAGTTGTTTTTGTTGAGATAAACAGAAGCCGGTGCTGTTACTGCCTGAAAGCAGCTTTTCTGTTCCCATGTCTGCGTGTTGTTGTACCGTGTTGTCTGTGAGTGATGGATCGTCCCCTGAAAACATGGGGAAACGAGGATTGTGCTGAAGTGTGTCGGGACGGACTTTTCCTGCCTCTTCTCCGCGGCCCGTTGTTTCTGCTCAGAGCCGACAGGGTTAGTGATTAATGGATCCCGACCCAGCAATCACTTTACAAGATGCTGACACGTCCGGCTCTGCGAACGCTCTGGACACGCAGAAATGAGATTAAAATAACATCAGACGTGATTTGTTTGTGTAACCTGCATACAGAAGCAGTACTAGTACTTCAGCCACAGTGGTATTCTGTGTATATCAGGAGAGGTGGTACTTCTAGCTCGTTGTAGTTGTGTGGATGCTGAAAGTGAAGAAGCAGCACAGACATTTACAAACACGTGTCCCCCCGTTAGAAAGTGAGTGTGTGTGGTAAAATGTCCAGTCTGAGCTCACGATCTAAAACTACTGTCTAACAAAAAAACATCTGGTTATTAGCATTAACGGTACAGCGATCAATATCTTTTCCCCCAAAAAACAAAGTTAATCTTGTTCACACAACTTAAAAAACAAAACAAATACAGTTTTACAGTATTTACCTGCAGCCATGTTGGAATAAAAGAAAGAGATTTTTTTTTTCTTCCCAAAACTGTAAATGTAATACTCCTTTGTAATAAGTTAAAAATAATTTAAACAACACATTGCAAATTGTGACTGAAAACAAGTACGGACTGTCAACACAGAAAAAAAAGACATTTTTAAATCAGTTGTATGTTTAAAAAAAAAAAAAAACTCTTTACAAGAACAAATCCTGAAACTGAAGAGAAACCCGACAGGAAGCAGAACACAAACAGTTTTATACAAGTCGACATCGTTGTATACAAAAGCCGAGTCGTTCAGCTCAGTGTTAGTGACCAGTGATATAAACTCTCTGAGGGAATATTTCATATTAGTCAATAAATATGAGAGTATACAATAGAATAAGGAGTAGGGGACAAAACAGACGGGGGGGTGAATAGTCTCTATGGCTTTTACAGGCTTTGTGGCCCAAACAACCGTTACACATCAGTATCATCGTACAGTAGCTTCATAACATCGACAGAGGGCAGAGCTCCGGGAAAAAACAACAACAACAAGCCATGAATGACACAGTGAAAAAGTGGGATTATTGGAAAATGATGACGTGGTGGCTCTTCACGCTCAGAGCTGCTGGGATTCTTTAAATTCTGCTGAATTGGACTTTTTCCATTTCTTTTGTGTGTGTGTGTGTGTGTGTGTGTGTGTGTGTGTGCGCTCATGTTAAACACTGAGATGCTTCTCTCGCTCATTATCCTTTAAAGAAAAGAAACCGGCTCAGATCCCTCGTCATTTTACTGCGGCGCTCAGTGTGTTTGCACAAAGAGTCGTCGGTGTCAACATCAGGCCAAACCCTGGGCGAGGCTGACGCACACACACACACACACACACACACACGTACACGAGGCTAACACAACGTGATCAGTGATGTAAAGCTAATACACACCTTCTCATCTTTAGGTGGGAAGTGGAGAGGAGTCAGCGACCCTGAGTGGTTCATATTTAACAGGAGCAGCACGGTGGCTGTTTAGTCATCCATCAGCCGAGAAGCTTCCGGACGGGATTGTCTGCTCGTGCACCTTTTTTTAATTATTTTTTAATCACCGCTGAGAAATGAAGAGTCAAAAATATCGCGTGCTGCCAGATTATTTGAACTCAGTATCACGAGTGAGGACAAGCGATCAGATATGTTTCATCTGCAGCGTTCCTCCTCAATTAAAATGTTTTTTTTTTTTCCCAAAACGTTCTGCGTGACCTGGTTTCTAACCCGAACCCTTGACTGGGATCAGTTCACAGCAGGTTCTGAGATGATTTTCTGCTACTGACTGAAAACTTTCTGCCCTCGCTGCTTTACTTTAAAAGCTCTCCACCTACACACCGGTGGGAGGAAGCTGTGGGAAACGCAGCGTATTTATCCCCAAGTTAGTGGCGCTGTTCGTCAACAACAGCGCGGCTGATTGGCTGCTTTGTTTCCCTCCGTGGATTATGCTGTTGGCCCCACTGGAAGCAAACATGTTCCATTGATCCCACTTTGACAGCGTCGAGCGATCAAGGAAAACTGAGGAGAAACGAAAGAAAGGCAAAGAGGGGAAAGGTAGAAATAGTGCAACAGAAAAAGTGACGAGGAAAGAAAAATCAAACTGCCCTCCCCGTCTGAAAACCAGCCCAGGAGCTACGTCAGTGACACAGACAGAACCTTTCATTCCCCTCCTCCATCAGTACGGAGCAAACTTCTGTCTCTCCGGCTTCTTCATCCCGTTGGCCGAGGAGATCTTAGCTGTGTAGGACGCCAGGGCCGCCGCCGCGTGAGCCTGGACCGGGACGGTCGCCGCCGCCGCCGCCGTCGGCACCGAGCCCGGCAACACGGGAGCCCCGATGGCGGCCGCCGCCGCCGCTGCCGCTGCTGCTGAGGCGGGAGGGGTGGAGAGTGCCAGGTAGGGGATGGATTTCACTCCCAGGAGGCTGGAGAGGGGGAGGGCGTAGGGGGCGCCCAGGATGGGAGCATGGGGCAGCGTGGCGCCCATCGCTGCCAGGGGGGAGGAGGAGGAGGACGAGGCAGAGGCAGGGGGTGCAGGCTGGGTGAAGCTCATGGTCAGGTCAACGGGAGACGGCATGGAGGAGGACTGGGCGGTGGATTTGGCGGTCTCTAAACTGGAGGAGGGGAGGGACGGGGGGGGGGGGGAGGAGGGAGGAAGAGGTCGGGAGAGGAGGTGGAAGGAAGGGAGGGGACGAAAGGTGGAGGGAGGGGGGAGAGGGGTAAGGTAGAGGGAGTTTTGGATGGAGAAGGGTTAGAGGGTTAAATAAAAGACATGTTAAAGAAATCAAGAGTAAAAACCAAAAAGAAACTCAAACCAAACGGAAAAAAGAAACAAAGAGGAGATTTCGGAGAGTAAAAATGAAACAAAGGAAATCTGACAAAACTAAAATCATAAGACAGGTGTGTTTGGCTGGAGGTTGCAACAGATTATTGTAGGGGAGTTCGCTGTACGGATGGGGGGTGTGCTGTATAAGTTGGGGTGATGGCTTGGGAGGGGGCTTAGGGAGGAGGGAACAAAACCATTATAGATATATTAGGATGAAAGCTTTGTCAGAGAAGATGAAGATGATGAAGAAGCATAACACCCCCCACCCCCACCCCCCAGGTCAGAGTCCACCAGCCCTCATCATATAATCAAAGCAGAGAGGAACACGTCTGTAACATTTCACATGAATGAAAACGCATCACGGTTGCT
Organism: Psettodes erumei; assembly: GCA_016785225.1. NCBI lineage: Eukaryota > Metazoa > Chordata > Actinopteri > Pleuronectiformes > Psettodidae > Psettodes > Psettodes erumei. Next base: position 1,033,982 of record JAFBJZ010000672.1, on the reverse strand, counting down.
ATGGTTACGCTCCGGCGTCCACACCACTCGAAGTTTTCAAACCTCTAAAACCCAACTTGTTTTAGTTTGAAAACTCCAGGGTGGCAGTTTAGCTTCCTGATTGGGCCTCGCCACACGTCCCTCCCCCAATTTGCCGCGTGATCCATAAATTATGATTGATTGATACGTCCTGATACGGATCAAGCCTTAATCTCAGATATTGAACAGAACACTGGAGCAGTGCGGTGCGTCGCCCCCACCGGGTGACGTTCATATTTATATCTGCTGCAGAACTACGTCATCGCCTGCTTTAAAAAAGCTGCGTTTAAAGATGGTGGGAGTGACGAAACAAAAACTGGAACACAAGGCTGAACCCCAAAACCAGGACAGGATCCAGATCTGAATCACTGTGTCATGTTTTCTTTATGCAATAATAATAGTTTCCAATCTTTATGCATTTATGGAGATTCTGATTCATATTGAAATTGAAATTTTAAAATCTCAATCACCATGGTGAAATTCTTGGTCTGGATCCTTACCAAGAGTTAGACCAAGAGGAAAAAGTTAAAATCCCTCCAATGCTATTTGCATATTCCTGCAAACAAACAAACAAACAAACAAACAGCAAAAACAGAAGCTAAAGAAAGAAAGTGTTCCATCATGGACGGCTGCAGTGAAGCAGCTGTGAGATCTGTAAATTGTACGTGAAGTCGACGTTTCACATTTAGTGCTTGTCTGTGTGACCAGACAAAAACAGAACCACCTCTCACAGTTACGCTGACGATTCATCATAAACACATCAGCCAAACGGACGAGCTGCGTCTCTTCTCGTGCGCTGCGGCCGCGGCGTCCGTTTCCCGACAGCTTGCCTGATTGGGCGCGACGGTCCGCGGGGAGCGCGCTCCGGGCCGCGAATCATCAGCGCCAGATAAAAGCGGTCGTCCTCCATTTGTCACTGCCACAGCCGCACAAAGCCCAGCGCGCCGCTCCGGGTGAAGTTGTGCACAATCAGTGTTTTCCCCGAGCCAGGCCAAACAAATATGTTTATTTTTTAATGCCAGCGTCGATGCCGTTGCCTGGGAGACTCTCGTCGCCACGTTAATCACTGCAGAGCGAGCACGTGGGCGTGTGGGATGCAGGTCGGCTAACCGTGGAGCGTGACGCCGCCACACAAGGAGGCGGAGCTCCTAACGAGGGGGGGGCAACCAAACCAAAACCATGAGAAGAAACAGAGACTTATCTGCCCCATGACAGATTTCTCACGGACACTTCAGCGTCGTTCTCACCTCGAACTGATCTGACATTTCAGATGGAAAAAGGCCCGACCGTTCTTACATTTGCTTTACGCAGTGTGTGTGTGTGTGTGTGTGTGTGTGTGTGTGTGTGTGTCTGTGTGTGTGTGCGTGTCTATATTTACGTCCACGCCTGTATGCGACCTATTCTCCCTGCTGTCAGTGGCAGGATAAGTGGTAAGTGAAATATCAATTTCGCCCAGAGTCCAATCATGAATTTGCATATTCATGGTGGCGGTGACTCGTATTAAAGCGTCCGCGCCTCTCGTATCCGCCGTCTGATTAAACGGCCCGGTGGAGGAGAGGCCCGCTCCTTCTCCACGTCTGATGTAGAGCTTCATTTATTTTTTTATCATGTAGTGACTCTCCTGCGAGAAGGACTTCACGCCACACAAGAGAGCGGACTTGTGCCACGAGAAAATGAAAAGTTACGTTCTCCTAATAGAGAAAAAAAACAGAAACAACCTTTACATTAAAAAAGCAAAAGCCCAGTTGGACACAGTCGCAAAAAATAGAGAGTGAATGAAAGATATTTAAGAATATGGCCCAGATTTTTTGTGGGTTTTGATGTGTTGCCCACATGACAGCCGAAGTCTGTGCGACGACCGAGGGAAGACACGAGAGCGACACGATGTCGCCGCTCTGAAGCCATAAACTACAACGACAACTTATTTGCCGCGATTTTTATTCGCCCCCCACAGGTGGGATGCTTACCATGACGTGATCAGATACTGAGCCAGGTTGATGGCTATCGGCGTGCCGGTGATGGTGACGTGGCGATCGCTGGTGCTGTCGATCTGACTGCCGATCTTGATCTGAGCTCCCGATACCTGCCGGATCTCGTTTATCTTGGTGCCCTGGCGACCGATGATGGAGCCAATCAGCTGCGAGGAGGGCGAGACGGGAGAGGAGCAGGATCAGAGGCGTTTTTAAAGGTGCGACGAGCTCTGGCCGTGAAATGTGGCCGCGATTTTGAGTGTTTCAACACAGTGGTTAAAAAAATGAGATATGATTCTGTTCTTAAAACACAATAAAGAACAATCTCTTGTTTACAGGCGTCTGAAAAACACAAAAAAACAAACAAACCATCAAATCCAGTTCTTTCATTTTAATTTTAACTTTATGGGAGAAAAGTGTTTTTTATCCGTGTATGATTTCATGGTGTGCAGGAACTTTTTTGTAATTGTGACTACATGTCAATTAAAGTAAAAAAAAAAAAGACATGAGTTCACCTCAGACTACAAATACAGTCCATTTCCTTTTGCTGTAGCAGGAAATGCTCAGGGCGGAGAAGAGGCGGGGTTTTAAAAGCACCGTCAGGGCGACATCACGTCAACGTGAACGATGTGAGAGCCTCTGACTTTACTCTGACTCTACTCTGACTTTACTCTGACTCTACTCTGACTTTACTCTGACTTCACTCTGACTTTACTCTGACTTTACTCTGACTCTACTCTGACTCTACTCTGACTTTACTCTGACTCTACTCTGACTTTACTCTGACTTTACTCTGACTCTACTCTGACTTTACTCTGACTCTACTCTGACTTTACTCTGACTCTACTCTGACTCTACTCTGACTCTACTCTGACTTTACTCTGACTTTACTCTGACTTTACTCTGGTCTGTCCCTGCAGTTTACTTTGCCGCCTCTCCATCCATCCATTCTCCTGGTTATCTTCTCCTGTCTAAGAATATGAACCAGCAACAGGTGGTGAACTGTGACTCATCTGCCTGCCATGAGCTCAGTGTGTGTTTCTGTGTGTGCGTGTGTGTGTGTGTGTATGTGTGTGTGTGTGTGTGTCTGTGTGCTATACTAGGCCCAGTGGGGGTTTGTCATACAGTGTCACAGGAACAACAGACATTTTTACCGTGCTTGTCTCGGACCATAAATAAATGTCATTACTGTTTTGTTTTTTTACTAAAAGGCTTCAGCAGGTTCCGTCCGGGTCAGACTGAACCCTGATCGTAACAAAACACAAAGATATATGAACAAACACTAAGACGAGTGAGAACTGTGCTCAACAGACCTGGTGTCAGTTTTCTCCGCCTGTCGACGCTCTAAAAAAAACCTCCTGTTTCCATGGATTTCATTAATCTAGATGTTATGAGAAGAATACGATCTGAGAGGGTGGGAATGTAATCCCATTAAAACGTAATAACATTTGTGTATTTTTACTTGTCTTCATAATCAACCCTCTTAGTGGCTCATCAGCCTAAATATACACATACTGTTGAATAACTTCATCATTTACATCTTATTGTTTGCCTGTAAATTAAACTAATAACAGTAATAATTCTTCGTCTTCTTCACCGCAGAAAATTTATTCTCTTTCCCCTTTTTTTCTCCTGATCACACTGAAGTTACGACTCGGTTTCAGTGTTTTTTGTTTTGCGTGCATATAAACACAAATCAGTGCAATAAAACCCCTCAACCTTAATGTTCGTATGGCGCTCTATAAAATAAAATCTTCACACGTTTCGTTTGCTTTCCTGCAATATCATGTAAAACAATACGGGTTAATGATCCCCAACACTAAAGCAGCATGAACTGGGTTACTGTCTGGGAAATACTGTGATTAACTAGTGATAACTTCAGCACAAGGTGAGTTTATTCTTCTTTTTTTTTTTACAGTTTCTCCACTCAGTTATTCAGGTTTTTCTTTTCATATTTCCCTCATCACTGAAGTGTGAGACAAACAGGACGGTGGAGCCGACCCGGGTCGAGCCTCCTGGCGTCAGACCCTGCGGTGGAACTCGGGTCGAACCAAACCTGGATGTGAGATGAGCCCTGGCAGCCAGAGGAGATCTACTCTTATTTTAAAATCAGTTCTGAATGGAACTTCTCAGTTACAAACAGCGACACAGGAGACTCAGCCTCTCACTTTTATCTGCTCCTGACCCAGATCTGTCCTCTCTCCAGAACGTCTGCCGCCTCCTTTTCTCCTTCTGCATCCTTCGTTCTGCTGCTGGTTCTTTCCCTCCGTTATGATCTTTCCTTTTCTGCCCCCCCCCTCCTCTGTCTCTTTCTCTGCACCGCAAACATTCCTTTCCCCACGAGTCATCCAGCCAACGGGCTCTGATGGAGAGCTGCTCCATGTGCTATAGTGGGCTATTCGTGGAAAGAGGCCTGATAATTTAAGTGTGTGTGTGTGTGTGTGTGTGTGTGTGTGGTGGCTATAACGGCACTGTGGGACACACAAGACAAAGTGCCAGCTGACAACAACCAGGTCATGACCATTTGTGTGAAATCCACCTTTAACCGCTCTCCGACCTCATTGAATCACCGCGCCGCCTCCCGTGAGTCACGACCAGCGGACGCACGGCCGAACCGCTTTTCTCGTTTCTTCAGCGGGATGGCAACATTAAAAAAAAAAAAAACAGCGAAACTCATATCTCCAGGTTTGACCCCACAAACACAGGCGTGAACCGGCGGACCAATCAAGTCCTTCACCAGGAGATTAACATGTTTGTAATTTAATTAAATGCAGCAGCTGCAGGAAGATTGCTTTTTGAAAAATGAAGTACACATGAAACACATTCTGTCTCTCAGAAAGTACACGTTCAGTACAATTTACTGTAGTACTAATTTGCAACAGCATAAAACGTAATGCCTCCCACATGTTTGTTATCAACATAATGAGGAAAGTTTTTTAATTAAAGTGGCTGCGCCCGGTATTTTTTTAACGACGGCGTGAAAGGGCCTAAACCTTTCGCACAACTTTTTTCTACCGCTCCGGTTCACGTTCACTCCCTGAGCTCTGGGTCAAGACGGCGTCGCGTCTCGTGCAGACTGACGATCCCTCAGTTCTTGGTTTGAAATGCAAATCAGGAGCATTGTTGGGGAAAAAAAAAAAAAAAAAAGCTCTTTGGCTTTCTGCAGATACGAGGCTTGTGCACACCGCTGCGCGCCCCCTCCCTCCGAGCAGCTTTATGTAAGTGCTGTTGGGTAAAATCAGCTTGAAGTTGAGGGGAGGGTGGGGGCAGAAGAGGAAGGGGACGAGGCGAGGGCTATTTTTGGGCGATTCCCTGCTGCCCCTGTAATTTGGAAAGGTTTACTGAAGGAGAGAGAGAGGCTGAGAGGGGGGAGAGAGAGGTAGAGTCAGACAGGGCTGTTGTTAAATCTCTAACTGTGAGCTATAGGATGTCATTAAGCCGCTGTGCTCGGCCGCACGCGCACAAACATATCGGGCGCTCGCAGGCGCGGGGGTCTTAAGCTACCGCGGCCGCGCTTCCCCCCTCTCATTCCTGCCGCACACGCGTGACGCTCACCGCGAAAAAACACGGAGACGCGAACGGATGCCGCAATTATACCTGAGAGGTGACGGCACCTGCGGAGGCGTTGATTATGTTGTCAGGAGCTCGGGGGGGGCTGGGGCTTCCTGTGAAGACGTGACCTCGTGCTCCGCACGTCGAGCAACAGACGGCTCTTATATATAAAGAACCCGGGGGGGGGGCGCTAAGTGAACATGACAGCGCCGGGTCCTGGGGAGGAACCGTCAAAACGTCCGCGGTTAGATACTTAGATACTGAAGAATGAACGAGGAAGTGGAAAAGCCTCGGGCAGAGTCGACGTGGTAAACACAGAGAACGGTGGAGTGAGGGTTCAATTTAGCAGCAGTGCCACATATAATTTCCTGTATTCTGCTGTTTAGTCTCTTGGTTTTTTTTTTTTTCCAGATAAAGAAGCAGGTTGATTTAATCAGACTGAGTCACCGCCTGCATCTCTGATGACTGGGAGCCAGCGGGGAGGGGAGGGGGGCTGCGGCCTGCACAGGCACTGCCAAACACAAAAACAGAGTTCAGTGGGTTTTTTCATTTTTGTTTGCAAATTAGAAATTAAGACTATTGTTTGGTAATATCGGGTCTGGTGCTGCCGCACAACAAACACACAATCAGAGCGTGTTCACACGACCCGATATCCCAGGTTTGCCTCAGGGTAAATTGAGATGCTGTTCCCAATATTAAACCTTGATTTAATAATCCAAATCAACCGGTCGACCCAGTCGGGCCGGACAGCAGAACTGTCAGCACTTAAATTATCATTAGCTGCTGCTTTACTGCCCATAACTAACATATTCCTTATCGGGTTTTACAGTAGTTCACAGAGAATGAACAAACAGAACGTTAACTGTCGCCTTCACTTGTGTGTGTTTGGCTTTATTAACCTGAACACTAACATCCACCTCCAGCTCCACCTGCTGCTTCATCAGTAATGAATCTGAGGAGTCACATCACGTGTGAACTCGTGTAAACAGCTTAAATTGCTTCAGGGGCGGAGCAGCAAAGGGCTGAAGACTGACGCTCCCTGTGATGGACAGATAGATGGAGGGGGAGATGAGTGTGTGTGTGTGTGTGTGTGTGTGTGTGTGTGTGTGGGGGGGGTCATGAGCCGTCTTATAAACTAAAGGTCACAGCTTTGGCCTCGCGGCCGTCAACGTGCCCATCAAACACGTCGCTCGTCCTTGAGCGCGGCGCTGAACCGTCCCGCTTCGCTGCAGCGCGTTGAGCGGGCCGAGGACAGATGAGCCCCGCTGTCTCTTATGAATACGTGCAACATGTTTTAAAATAGGTCATATTCAGCCACCAACCTGCTGCGTGAACAACGATCGGATCTGAAACCTGAACGCACCTTTATTTGGTTTTAGCTGAACCCGACTGAACTACCTGGACATCTACTGGACGGATCTCTGGACTGGACGTCCGGCTAACGCCGCCATCGGGTCGAAACACTCGCACTGGCCCCAGCTGCGCTGCTAATTAGCATGCTAACGATCAGAGTGTTAGCACTGTTAGCATGTAGCTTAAAGCTCCGCAACGGCAGAACACAGCTTCACATTTTTAATCCTCTGAATGGACCCGCAGCCAATCCGGTCCCACCAGCGGGAGAGGGTGAACGTCTGATGTTTGTGTACGGGGGTTGGGGGGTGAAGATGAAAACTCATTTTATATCTGTCATATATAACATCCCGACGACTTACATCATTTGGAATGAGCAGCTCCTGAGACGTGGTTTGGGAACTGGCATCCACCCCTCCTGAGGGAACAGGACGTGGGTGGGGGGGGGCAGAGAGAGAAAGAGAGAGACAGATTTGATTTATTGATTTGATTTGATGATGAAAACCCACTGTAATTCTGCACGTCAGTAATAAACAGCATGACAACACAAAGTAAGCTCAGTGGCTTCTTTGCCCACAAACACACACCGTTACTGACGGGTTGGAAAATAAAAGGAATGTGGACAACAAAGAGACGTCCGGGTCAAAGGGAGACGAAGAAGAAAATATAAAAGTCGACACTCTGATAATTATATAAGAGTGAATCTCTTTCTAAAGCAGCACCATCTTTCTTTTTTCCTCCTTTCCTTTCTCACTTCCTTTGGTTTTCCTTCTTCCCTTCCTTCCTTCCCTTCACTCCTCCCCAGTGGTCTGAACCAAAGGTGGTTTTTAGTGTGTCTGTGTGTGCGTGTGTGTATTTGCAGCACTACGACTGATGAGTTTTGTACCTGGGACATAATGGAATAATCGTCCATCCGTATCCTCACATGATAATCTCCTCTCTCTCTCTCTCTCTCTGCTGTGGACGCAGCGTTAACGTTTGTTTGAAAAACGTGAAGGTGTGTGTGTGTGTGTGTGTGTGTGTGTGTGTGTGTGTGTGCAGAGACCCGGCCGACAGCAGCTTTATTTGTACACTCGGAGCAGAAACCTTCAGAGCTGGAGTCGCTTCCTCTAGTATTTAAGTGTTAATGGAATCCGTGTGTGAAGCCACTCGTGAAACTCACTGACCTGTTTTCTAATGTTGTTCATTTGGGTTTCACCTGCCGCACGAGTCACAATGGAGACATAAGTGAACTACAGACGTCTCTGTGCCTGCCAACTGTCCCATAATAACAGCAAATCTATTATTATTATAATTATTATTGTTTCGATCAATATGTGAGTGAACGTCGGTGCACTGTGCTGGAACTGACGACTTCAAACTGGCTTAAATATTTATGTTTGAGCAGAAAGTTATAAGTTCACGTAAGAAGTGACAGCCCTGCTGTGTGTGTGTGTGTGTGTGTGTGTGTGTGTGTGTGTGTGTGTGTGTGTGCATACCAGGCAGAACTTGTGTAGCTGATTGGCTGATGGGGGCCAGGCCCTGCTGCTGCATCGACAGCTGGTGGAGCTTCGCTAACTGAGAGAGGAAAGGTGGGAACGAACGTCAGAAACCGGGCCAAGCGAGCGCGGCCACTGACGCTCGCAGAAAACGTCACGTAAATCATAAAAACTTCTTTTTTTTACCTCTGAATGTGGAATGCCGTAGTGACTCTGTATTGCGTAGGTCTGGAACAGAGAGAGAAAGACAATAAATAATTTACATGAGTAAAGGAGGCGTCTGTGTCCAAGCAGCTTGTTCCTGCGCCCGTGGCTGCGTCCAACCCTCTTATGTACATATATTTTTTAAATATTAGACAACCGACACAGATACACGATTGTGATCACAAATAAAACAGCTAAAGGTCTTTCCCTCAGCGAGCTGAAGATCTGTTTCTGCACATGGCAGCACAACGCCATGACGCCATGATGACGATGAATGTTTCCCAGAGCTGCACTTAGCACAGAGACAACAGCAGAGTTCCTGAAAACACTGCAGTGAAACGACTTTCACTGAAACATCCGGTCTCGCTTCGAAACTTCAAAGAGAACCCACACTTCCATAGGCAATGCATGAGTGTGTGTGTGTGTGTGTGCGTGCATGCAGAACCCTGGGGTTCATCACACCTTATATAACAGATTTCAGGGCTGTTATCGTCGCCGCTGAACTCTCGACTCGCCGACTCAGTGATACGCAGAACAGGCTGTTTGCGGCGAGGAAAACAAAGAGTGCGCCCGCTTAATCCGCCTGGGTGTGCTCGGCCTCCGTCATACTGTAATATCTCTCTCCTCCATCTGCAGACATGCCGGTAAATATTTATACAAGGTGGCGAAACCGGGGGGGAGACGCCATCGGCGTGGGCCGCGAACGCCACACGCTCATAAATAATCACTGCTGGCGAAAACAGCAGCGGGAAGTGTTTCATCAAATTTCTTTAACTCTTTCTGAGTGAAGCTGCACCAACGTGACGACTTCAGCTGTTATTCAGAAAACTTTGACTGCGTGCACGGTAAAGTGGGAGGAGTCTAAAACTTCTGATCAAATCCCCCTGGTTGAAAACCGTCGTTAGACATTATTAGCACGTACAGTATTTATTATTAACAATGCGAGGTTCTCATGAATATTCACGTGTCTGAACATCAACAAACAACACATGGAGGAGTTCAGCCATGTTGGAGCTGCCTTTCTCCCACTGGACCTGCTACACTATTAGGATTTATGTGTATATATATATATGTGTCAAAACTATCATTTAGATTTATAAGAAACCATCTTACACTTTTATACATTCAGTATTTCTATACGTTGAGCTGCCAGCAAAGTAAACAGTACTGTATGTAGAAACATCTGCGTGAATTAATCAAAATTTCAGATGAATCATACAGAAAAGATCAATGGACACTGAGAGTGAAAGTTGTGCAGCTGTTACTAAAGAGAAGAAGCAGAACAGACGGGCTGAACAGCAGGAAAATAAACGTCAGACTGGCATTGCATTAAAGTGCATTTCATTTCCTGTTCATATACAAATAATATATTCACTTTTTTTTTTACATCCCTGATTTTCACTGCAGCTAGAAGATCAAATTTCTGAAACCGGACTGTTCTAATTTATTTTCTGAACTTCTGTACATACTTATAAACTCCATTAACTGCTTCCTAATAAACTCTCTAAACTTTTCCTCCCGCTCGGTTATTTTCTTCCTTCATCGCTCGCTCAGCGCGCTTAATGTCTGCCGGCGTCCGCACATGTCGTCAGACCTAATTTCCACTCGATCGTATCAATAACAAATCCTCACTGCAGCTATAATCTTCAAATACAGATTAATGTTAAATCCCAGACACGGCTCCGTGATGATGAATCTGTCAACAGACAGACAGAAAACACTCTGCGTGGATGAGCGCAGACTAAATCACAAATAAAAAGCTTAACTCGCCTCCCGCCCCGCGGGCTTCTCCTAAACCACTCAAACTTTCTTTGACTTGTTTCTTTCCTCTTCATCTTTTTCCCTCCTCCTCTCCTCCTTCGTTCGGTTCATTCATAAAAAACACTTTTGTCTGCTTCTTACAGTGAGCTAACCTGCGAGCTAACTTCGATGCTACGTGGCCCGCACTGGATTAAGAAGGAGGACGGTCGCCTCCTCACAAACAGGAAATTTGTTCAATTCCTGCTTCAGAGTTGAGATTATATGTATTAAACTCCAAGAATTCAGATTAAAACATGATGAACGTCTTTGCTAAAGTGGGTTTGCAGGTCACAGGAGTAAGTAACCCTTTGTACCGCGCGTGCAGCGTTTTCCGTCCGTGTTGTGTCACGCTGGAGACGCCGAACTAACGGTGACGGGTTTGGATGAAAGGCTGGAGAATCTGTCAAGTTGCAGCAGGCATTTGTTTTTCTACTCCAGCTGCTGGAGCCAACTGTCCACCCACTGATCGCTCCAGATGTGGGGAGACTCTGATCCCTCCTCCCTTCCTCCTCTATCCGTCACGCACCCTCCTGCAAGTTGTACTGAATTTATCAAAGTTTTGCTGAGGATAAAAAAAATCATTTTAAACTTCAGATTAAATCTTATTACGCAAGAGATCAAATCTCTGAGTTTTCATCCTCCTTTTTTTCTATTTCATCCGTCTCATTAGTTTCTGCTGGATTTTACCAGCGAGCTCTCTTGACCTCTGAACTGCGCTGTCCCGTGTAAAAGACGCAACACGACTCGAGGATTATGTGACTGACGGCCTTGTAGCCTCCCGGGTTTAACGCTGACGTTTCTGTCATTAAACCGCGACCTTGATCTTCCATAATTTACTCTCTGGCCCTCAGCCGTAAACTGCACTTTAACGCCTGCTGAACAGTCGAAATAAAATCGGTATCCTGTCTGCTAACATTAGTATTTAAATGAAACTCCTGCAAAATGTTCAACCGACAGATCTCGACGTGTTTCCTGAGCTCGGTCAGGGATTCACTCAACAAAGCCGTCATCCAGTCTGTCTCACGCCGTCAAACACATGTCGTCCCAGTTTAGCCTTGGAGCTATAGGGCTAATATTAGCTATCGTTGGCGTGCCGCTGATCAGACCGACAGCCTTCGACGGGGACATTTGCATTTTCATACGAAGCCGTGAACCGCAGCAGCTCCCCCTCAGTTGCCGCAGATGAAAAGTATTTAAATGCACAAGGAGTTTGGCCCTGGGCCCGACTCCGCACCGGCAGGAAATAAATGCACGAGCGGCGACGGCGGGCTTGAAGGACGCTTCGCTAATGATGGCGACGCGCTCGCTGCTAGAAAGTGACCTCAGAACCGCTCGGTTACAGACGGACCGATCTGAAGAGCGTGACTCGCCCTTGACACGAGCGCTATACGCGCAGCGGTGTTTACAAAGCGTACGTTTCAATGCTGGTGGGGCGGCACTTCATCTCCTTCATTTTATGTGAAGTGCTAAAAAAAAAACCCTGAAGGTCCAAGCGAACGTGTTTCAGATGAAGAGGTGGAGCGACGAGTTTGACGTCGCATCTTTTTCTGATCTGATCTCCGTGTGAATCGACACGTGTAGACGCCACAGGGAGCAGGTTTAACAGAGCTGTGCGAACGCCACCTGACCTACACTGTGATGAAGCGCCAGCATCCGCACCATTCATCACGCTGTCCTCAAACTGTGGGGAGATTAATGGGAAAAATCTGGCCCGCTTCGTGGCGCAGGTGCAACCGGGGGGGGAAAAAAAACAAAACAAAAAAGAATTGACACCAAAAACACACTCCTGATGAATTCTTGCTAAAACGAGCATGTTTTTTAAGAAATGCGCGGTTGGTAGATCGTAGTCACAGAGTGACGGGGACCAGAAGTGAGTAAAAACGAACAAAGATGTGGGCGTGTTGCTTCAGGTGCCACCAGGTGCACATACTCTGAGCTACAGATCTGAGACGCCACGCAGAGTTTTTTACTTGACTCGTCGTTGCCGGGTGAACAGCGGACAGGACAATCCTAAAGCGGTGAAGTCGCTGGCTGCATTTTCTACTTCCACGACGTCCAGCGTCACATCGATCATTAGCACCGTGCAAAGACATTGTCCAACATGTTTGCTGTTCTCAGACCAGTCAGACATCCCATGAAAGCAGATGGGTTTCATTGAGGTATTGTGTGGGGGGGCCAGCGAACTTCTCTCTGGTTTTAACGGCCATTAGATCATCTCAGCTCACTCTTCCTCGAGTCCCTCCTTGCCCCCCCCACCCTTTATCTTTCTGCACACGTATTTTTCCATCAAGCCAATCTCCTTTTATCACCTTTCTCCCCTTTTCTGCTCCTTTTTTTTTTTTTTTTTACTCTCCTCGCTTTCATCCCAAGCTTCATGGCCGACATCTTCACTCGACCTTGGTCGCCGCCGCGTTCCTGTATTTATTTTATCTCCTCGCGTGGAAAAAGAAGAGCCATATTTATCGACCGTCTCCGGGCGGAGGTGTTAATCTGGGATCCTTGACCACTGCGACCATCTGAACGATGCCATCGCCGGACGCGGTGGACCGTGAATTTAGGCGGCGGGCGGCGTGATTGAATTCGGGTCCTTTGGCTCGGGAGGTTGTTTATCTGCAGAGCTCAGGGTAAGATCTGAAGGGACTTCCTCCAAATTCAGACAGAGATCAAGTCGGTAGTTTGTGAGTCGGCACCTCTGACCTGATCTAACCGTCTTCAGAATATTAACTCATTATGTGAGTCATTTTTTATAGATCTATAGATATATATCTATAGACATATATACGTTCTGTTTTTTATGAATGAGGCATTTAATTACCTTCTGAATTCAGTTAAAAACCAAAAATATCTTCACTCCACAGACATCATCAAAGAAGCTCCAGCACCAAGAGTACTTTTACTTTTGGGTACTTGAAGTATATTGCGATGCTACTACGAAGTACTCTTGGATTGGAGTACCACCACTGGATGGAAGGTACGATGGAAGTGGCATCACATCTATGAACGCCTGCGTCAGTGCAGTTTGTCGGCAGATGAAAAAAATAAAGGCCAGAGACGCTCTGACCTTTGACCCTTGTGCCCCTCCCCCAGGCGGCCATACTCACTTGCTGCAGGTCCACCCCTCCCTGCGCCACCGAGAACAGGGGGTGAGAGCCGAAGTCTGACGCCTCGAACACCTTCAGAGAGACACAAGCAGAGTCAACACACTCGCACAATAAAACCAAATCACTTCACAAACACCCGCCACAGTTTATCAGAGCGAAGCTGGTGTCAATCTATGAATCCAACTACAAGGCCATTTTAAAGCGCAAAATATCACGACTAGATTATATGCCATTAAAAAAAAATACTTCTGTCGACAATATTTCAGTCAGGGAACCTTGACATTATTGTCTGGCAGCACGGATGCTGCTCCTCAGTACACTGAGTAAATCAAACCTGCGCACCCAGAAAAAGATAAGAAGTTCATTTAGTTTCGTCTTTATTGGCAGGCGAGAAGATTAGCCCGAAACGAACAGAATAGAATGAATGGTTTATTGATCGCTGAGGGGAAATGATCGCACGGCGGCTTGTAGACACACTGTGCTGACAAAGGTGGTGGCGCTCGGTCGGGATCGGGAATAAGCGCTGAAGCGATTAAAGCGGCTGACATCAGGCAAAAGAACCCATTAGAACACGACCCGGATGAAACCAAGGGAAATCACAAATGCTGCAGAGGAGCCGATTGGTTCCTGAGATGATTTGTTCTCGTCCATTTTTTCACCGGACAACTGACAGTGGCATCTTTTTCTCACTTTGCACTCAGAGCGACGCCGCCCGTGGAGAATTCTGGGTTGCGTTCAGTCGATCCAGGTGCAAGTTCTGTCCACGTTTTAAAGGCCCGTTAAAATGTGCAGCGAGATTCTACACAACCCCGAAGCTTCGTAAAAGTGCGTGAAGATGAAGGACGCAGGTTCATTTTCTTTTTACGAACTCTGCTGCCGCAGTGAAATGAAAGCACGTCGCAGTTTCTCCACCACTAGCTCAATTTGTTGACTGTTCTTTGGCGTGATCTTCATTTTACCGCTCAGATTCAGGTCAGGCGAGGAAGATTTACCGTAAGAACCGAACTGAAGCTCAGTTTTAAACTACATCGGGGACGGTTATTCTTCTGCTGACTGCGGTGACACGTCGGAGCCTCGCAGCGTCCGTCCGCAAACAACCGAGACAAGTTCGCATCAGAGACGTCCAGCTGACGGGCGGGAAAATCTCCGAACAATATCTGTTGCGGTCCAATGACGTGTGACTGAGTGCAGACGGATCTCAGCGGCGCCGCTCCCTCAGGGAAAATCAGCCATCGCTCACGCTGACCAAATGACAAGCTGCATATAGCCAGGCTTCAGTGCACCGCCGAGGCTGAGCGCACACAGCCTCTTCAACCAATTAACCATCAGGGTTGTTGTTTTTTACGTCGCTGCAAACTCTTTGAGAGTTGCGGGTACTTTGGTTTTGTAATATTCGTGCAGCAAGGGCTATAACTGTTCGGTATATTTGCATCGTCCAAATGCAGCCTCAATTTAATCGTCTCTTCATTCTTAATGAGATCAGCGAGGCCGGGCAGCGCCAGTCTGAACTCATCGTCTTGGTCATCCATCCAACGGACATCTCAGAGCTGGAGCTGTTCACCTCGTGGTGGCGCTCGAGAAGAAGGATCGCCACAGTGTCTGGAAACCATGAACGACTTGATCTTGTCATGTTTGGCAACGTGAGTGGAAAAAATGTGACCTGTGCGCACATTGCTGCAGATTTCATCAGTCGCATATTTGAGCGTAGAATTTCAGGAAACCTGTCACAAAAAAAATGACTATCTTAATGTTAGTAATCAACTGGGAGAGCGTCACGGTGATTCATCCTGATGTGTAAATAGCTCCGTGTCGAGAAGATGGAGCTGGAGGAGACCGTCATATAGTGTGTGTTACACACACACACACACACACACACACACACACACACACACACACACACACACACAGGACTGTGTCCAGACACGCGTCCTGTTGATGAATAGTCATAACGTGTGATGAATAAACATGCATAAGCCTCATTTGTATCTGACTGGACCTGTGGTGACAGGAGCTGCCACTCAAAATGCATGACCTATCAAAACAGACGTTTAACAGCGTGTGTGTGTGTGTGTGTGTGTTCAATTTGCAAACTTAAGCAAATTTTCTGAAAATAAATCACGTGGCGGCTCATCCATCCATCCACTCCTCCAGCTCCTCCTCAAACCTCCCTTGCATCCATCCCTCATTTCTTCTCCCCTCCGCCCATTAATCCATCCACCCGTGGCTTCCTCCCCTCCTCTCACGCTTCTCTCTGTCATCCCTCCTTCCTCCCTCTGTCTATAAATCAAGACTTTCCAGGCCTCCATCCATCTTTGCCTTTATTCACCCAGTTAGCTACCACACTCTCTTTACCTCCTCCTTCATTTCCTCCGTCTTACAGCCTGCGGGTCGAGCTTTTTGTTTCTTCTGTACTTGTGACTTAATGTTGTCGCTGCTGCCGTGTGATTTCCTACCTGGTTTCCTGCCAGCAGCACGGTCCCCGGGGTCGGGCTGGGTCGGTACGGGATAGTCGCCCCCTTCGGCGGTGACTGTGGAGACAGAAAAAGGAGAAGTGATGAGGAATCAGGACAGCGATGTCTGCAGCATCAGGTGTCCAGACCGTCGACACACCCTCAGAGAGACGCTTCATTTCTTTACCTTCAGGGAATTCAAGCGATTTAACAACTTTGTCGAAACGACTTCTTCCTCTTTAGAGCCTCGTAAAAATAATGTGTGTGATTAAAGGTAAAATTAATTCTGATTTTTTTTTTTTTTTAATTTACATCTCCCCGTCCCTAAATCTAACACAGGGTCTAATTTATTTCAACTTCCAGCAGCACTGTCACTGCTGACATCACAAGCTGTCAGAGAAGCACAGCACGTCCTCATCAGCATTTCCTCCTGCTGAAATTCTGTGTCGGCGCTTTATTTATGAATGACTCTCAGGTGCGACTCTGAGGTCCGATTCCTCGGAGCGATTCTGGGACTCCTGATAAGTGCGAGCTCAGAGCTGTTATCATCGACATGCAGAAATTCATCCTGCGGGAGCCGAGACAGTAAAAACTATTCTTGATGCGCTTCTTAAAAAAAGAAAAACGTCCAAATCTGATTTTGCCAATCAGGGATGTTTTATCTCTGACGTGATGGTAGCTTGCATGCGTAACACACAGAACAGAATATATGTTGCACACATCACCTCGAACACCTGTGCTGGTGTTAAAAGCAGGAGGAGTTGTGTTTATTTTGACTTTTTCCAGTGTAAAAAATCATCAGAATTTCCAGCCTGCCAACAGAAGCACCTTGGGAAACAGTTTTCCTTGCAGCCCGACAGCAGAACTCGCTGTACATGTGATGAATTTCACACACAGGAGCAAAAAAAATATTATTTTATTGCTCTGGGTTCGACATTGAAAGATTTTGGTTCGGTCCGAGGTGTGGGGCGACAGAAACATAAAGGTGAGGACCCACATATGGAAAACCTGCGTGAGCTCCGTCTGCACGCTGTTCACGACGGAAGAGATGACGACGCGCTGACAGAAAGCTGAATATCTGTTTTTCATTCATTAATTTTGATACCGGGTGTCAGGATGTATCCTATCCCAGCATGCAACTGGGCGGAGGACAGGAGGGCGTGAGAAGATCAAAAGGCTTCTTTTAAGATCAAACGCGCGGTGTGAATGGAGGGATCGACAGAGTAAACTCCGCCATTGCACCAGGAACTTGAAAGTGAATGAGTTTGGCTCAGGTCGACGCTCTTCTTCTTTTCTCCCTTTTCTTCCCTCCTCTCCTCCTTCCTCATCCCAGATTACGCCGCCTGGAATACCAATGAGGCGCCGGCGCCTTTGATTTCGCCGCTTCTGCTCCTAATCTCCGCAGACGGGGCTCGTCTTAATGGCCACCGCCTCTGATTAATTATAACCCAGTCATGAATTATAGATTTCACTGTTTCCATTTTGAAGATTTTTGGACGAGGGGGCGTCATCACATTAGAGCACTTTTATGTGACGTTAATTGAGAGCAGACAGGTAGAAATCATCTCAGAGCTCACTTCTGCAAATTTCCCTTTTTTTTTTTTTTGGGGTGGGGGTTATGAATTTTTAAAGGGAGCCCCGTTCACCGTGTCAGTTTGAAATTAGCATCAGGTTGCATCAGAGGGGAAAAAAAGCCTCTCATTTGTTTGTCACTGTGTCATCATTAAATAAATCCATCCGGGAGGAGTGAAGACTGAGTGAAGCTGGTGTTTGTGTCTGTAGCAGTGACACATTAACATAAAACATCCTTGATTTATACCTGGAACTTAACGTCAGACTCGTAGGCTGAGAGCAAAAGTAAAAACGCCTGTTTGCCTGCAAAGTCTTGAGAGACACTGAAACTAAAATGACTTTAAGTCAACTCAAACTCAAACAGGATGAGATTAAGAATATGATAAAAAAAAAAAAACGTTTGACACAATGACGTCCCCTGTGTCCTCACACCTTCATCGCTTCTATTTGCCAACTTATTTTTCATATAGCGCTAAAGTCACGATTCAGCAGTTGGGAAAGTTTTGTGCATTTGCTATTAAAGTGCACACTGCATCAACACAATCATAAGGATTCATGATTTCATAACGCAGCCTTTGTGCACGTCTACACACCAACACACCCACCTCCAGGATCACAGTGCAGATGAGTTTCACACACTGGATGATGGCGTCCTGGCTCCCCGATATCGTCACCTCCCTCTCTGTGGAGTTGGGGAGGAGGTCGCCGGCCACCTGCACCTGGGCGCCCGTCGTCTGCGCGCACAAACACACAAACACACAGTAACCTGCCTGAGCTGAACAGAAAACTGTGAGACGAGGTGAGTGACGGCCAATCAGAGAGAAACACGAGTCCTTGAATTTTGAATATCCACGACTGGGGGGTGTTTTGATTTGTCATAACACGTGTAAATATGCGAGTCGTTCATTAGGGCTCGATCGTGCTCCCAACCCGCGACCTCTCACCTCTCTGATCTCCTTGATCTTCGACCCGCCTTTGCCGATGAGCGAGCCGCACTGGCTGGCCGGGATCACCAACCGCAGGGTGACGGGGGGCTTGCTGGTCACCGTGCCGTTGGCCACCAAGGCTGCGAGGTCCTGAGAGATGAGAGAGAAGAGAAACAGATGGATCGACAGCGACGGCGCTTTAAAGAGCTCAAGGTCTTTTCCCTCAGTCTGTCCGCCTGAAGAAACACAATAAACTGCGGCGCATCTGCCGAGCTTCAACCCCGCCGCGTTGCTCGGTTTAATGGGTAACATCTGTCAGCTCGAGCGGGGGGGTGGTGGTGGTGGTGGGGTCGGCCCGCTGAAGCCTGCTCTGGAGGAAAAGCACAAACTGACACTGTACGCTTTAAATGTGGATCTGCATGAGCAGCGATGGATATTTTCTAACTGCTTCATCTCAGTCATGATTTAAACACAAACGTGTCAGCAACAAGGTTCAAAATTAGAAGTTCCCGTCAAACTGTATCAACATTTTTATTTTTTTTCTCCGGCGAGCAGTCGAACACTTTCATGAAACCGAGTCGTGTTGCTAGGGAGAAAATCAGACCCTGGTGTATTTGCTACTAAATCCAAACATGGCACCTGGAGAAATAAATGTTGTGCTCCTGAACTCCAAAGAGGAAGGATATTTAAATAGGAAAGGAAAGAAAACAAATGTGAACGCACAACAAAAGAAAAGGGCAAAGTGCAGGATGAAAATAGATGCAGGGAAAATGCACCAACTTCTCCCGCATCCGTCTGCAGCTGTGGACACTTGACACTTCTCCATCATCATCATTTTTGGCGGCGGCGCTGAGATCTATGCTCGTAAGTTTTATATTTCACATTGGAGGTTTTTTAATCAAGCGCATTTATTCTCTGTCCTTTTCCTCCGTGTTTTTCCACCACAGAAGAAAAGAAAATCTACAGGTCAGATGCCAAATGTCTCCAAACACAGAAGATAAACAAATACAAAGGAAGCGCCCCCCCCAGCACCGCTCCGTAAGGTCAGCGCCTCAGCCGGTGAAAGGTTACTGCTGATTGGACAGGCGACTTCCACGCTTGTCTGTCATTCGTTTATTTCCAATGCAGATCACAGACTGTGTTTGTCAGACGTCTCCGTCCTCCCTCTCGCTTTGCCTCCATCTCTCTTTCTTACCTCCCCCCATCAGCAGCTTAAATCCCCCTCTCCTGTACGTATCCCTCTCTCTTTCACCCCACTCTTTGCTAACACCCCCCCGCTAACACCCCCCCCACACACACACACACACACACACACTGAACCATCTCTGCCTGAATCACCTGATCTCGATGCGATTGGTTCGATCAATCGGGCCGAGCTGGACGTTGGGGCTCCGTTGCATCTGAAATGTAAATACGCTGCGTCTGCGTCTGGGCTGCCCATCAGATGGAAACGTGCTCTGAATAAAGCAGCCCCCCCCCCCCCCCCCCCCACCCACCACCCCCACCCCCACCCTCACCCACCCACCCAGCACATATCTGTGTACATCATCATGTCATGCAGAAATCTCTCCCCCCTGTTGTTGTGCCTGTCACAGTAATTGACAGGCAGACGTGCAGAAGTCGTTTCATGATGCTACACACAAGCTACAAGGTTTTGTTAAAATAACAGGACGTGTGTGTGTGTGTTTGTGTGTTGTGTGTGTGTGTGTGTGTGTGTGTGTGTGGGGGGGTGTTGTTGATGGGGGAGAACAATCTGATTTTCTTGATCTTGGTAAAGTTGACAACACTGTATGTATATCCAGGCGTTCTGCAGGAGGCTGATGATGTAGACTCGCGTTCCTCAGAGCGGAGTTTGTTGTGCGTTTGTTGTGCGCTTGTTGTGCGGAGCTGATGGCCGGCGTGAAACCGTTTGCATGTGCGGCTTTTGGGTGTGAAAGATGGTTTGGGGAGTATTTTGAACACCGCTGGCTGCTGAAGTCCCCGGTGTGTGAAAATAAAACTGTATTTTCCATCTCTCTCTCCATATATATGTTGTTGTTTTTTCCTGCAGATGAAAATAAACCACAGCGGAGAGACGCGAGGCCGTAAACAAGATGTGAAATGACTACGAGCTCGCTCTGTCCACGGTCTCTCCGTCCGTCTCATTACAGATCTTCTTTAATCCTCCCTCAATCCCCCTCTGCTGCTCTTTCCACTGCTCTCTTAATTTATCCCCACGTACTTCACTTTGTTTCTCTGCTGTCTTTGTGCTTGTTTATTATTATTTAGGGGCTGGAGCCAGTTCTCTTTATTATTATTATTATTATTTCCTTTCTTCTTCTTTTGTCTTTGCAACGACAGTGACTGTGCAGCAAAATTCCCCAAAATCCTGCAGGTGGGGTTGTGAACGACACTCGCTGACCTCAGGCTGGAGCTGTTAAAATTAATTTTACATTTTAACACTTATCTTAACCCCCGAGTAGTCGCCATCTCTGCGCCGACATTCTCCTGCTTTAAATATGTCAAATTTGGCAACCGAAGCGGTTGAAACTAAACTCGGTCTGAGCTTCTCTACCTTGGAATAAGATTCTGGCTGAGCTGCTTCCTTCTGTTCCAACCTTTTTTTTTTCCTCCTCCGCTCCTTCATGGCGTCTCTCGTTCGACAGCACTTCTCCGCATTTATTTAAATAAGACGCTTGTTCATCATTCACCATTCAGGGTTTTTGTTTCTGTTGCTCTAAAATATCATAAAAAACAATTTTCAACATGACAGCTTAGCATTTTCTGTCCATTCAGCAGTTTGGAACCAAAATATATATATCTATAAATTCATCTCATAAAACAGAGGAAAGAAGTAAATCCTCAAAAAGGAGAAGCTGGAGAATATTTTTGGCATTCTGTCTTTCCGTTGAGGGGCCGACATGCACTAACCTGGATAAATCCGGAGCTGGTGTTTAAACAGTAACGTTCGCTTGAGGGAGCGACGCGAGCGGAGGAAGCGAGGAGCCACATTAGCCGAGCGGCGGCGTGTTCGCCTGCGGCCTCCCTGAGGTCGGAAACCAGAGTCCAGCTCAGACCAGCTGGACGGAGCTCTGCAGGTCTGCACACGCTCTCCGTGAAACTCACACTTCCCCCACCTCCTCCTCCACCTCCTCCACCTCCTCCCACTTTTCAAGCTCATTATCTTCCTCGTAGCAGCGACTGCCTCTTCATCTCTTCCTCATTCTCTTTCCTTAAACCCTCCTCATCTCATCCCCTCCACCTCTCACACTGCTTCCTCGTTTCATCCTTTAAAAAAAAAAGATCCTTTCAGTAACCCATTGACCGGTCTCTAAATCTCTTCTCCGTGTTAAAGTATATCCATCCTGTTTTCTTCCATTAAAATCAGTAACATTTAAAAAACAGCAGCCTGGATTTAATTTCGCCCAAATTCTCTTAATTTCTAATTTCCTCCCATCGTCCCCTGGGTCTTTCCTGTCAAGAAAGGTTCAGGGTCACATAGAGAAAATATTCTTAAAACACAGCAATGCTCTCCTTTTTTGTCTCTTTTCATTTTATCCACATCTTCTGAATGCATCTACATGCACATCCCTGTACAATAACACACAGAGCACAGGACTGTGGTCTTGTGTGGACAATGGTCGCACAAGGGGTCGACTCCGACACCACCGCTGCCACCTACGGTCGTACCGCCGCTCGCTTTAACTCACTCCTGACGCCGCGTCTTTCTGCTGCTAAAGGACTTTCTGGTTTTTATTCTGAAGTGATGAAAAAACAAAACAGCGTGGGTTTGTCACGAGGTGAGTGCCGGCCGATCGTTCAGCCAAAAGAAGAGAGGAGCTGTTTGGTTTGGGGTTTTTTTTTGTTTGTCTGTAGGGAAGAGTGAGGAGCAGCAGGACAAAAAAGAAACATATACACACACATACACACACACACACACACACACACACACACACACACACATATATATATAGAGAGAGAGAGGGGGTAGAGAGAGAGGTAGAAGAGAAGTGCTGCTGTCAAATCCCCTTGAGAGACACTCACTTGTGTGTGTGTGTGTGTGTGTGTGTGTGTGTGTGTGTGTGTGTGTGTGTGTGTGTGTGACAAGACAATCCCATTAGACATATAATAAATGGCTCCCTGGCTTGGGGGGGGGTTGCAGCCATGTTGTAAGGAAGTAAAGGTTACACACTTCACTCAGAACAGCTCGGTAACAAACCGCTGGGAGCTGAGAGGTGTGTGTGTGTGTGTGTGTGTGTGTGTGTGTGTGTGTGTGTGCATGTGTGTGCAGGCGTCTACCTCCTCCAGTTTGAAGGCGATCATGGTGAAGGCTCTGAACACACAGTCCGTCGGCCCCGTGATGGTGATGATCCTCTCGGGACAGGAGCCCTCGGAGATGTTGATCCTGGCGCTGCTCTGTGGGTCCAGACAGAGGTGGAGGGGCGGGGAGGGGGGGGGGAGGGAGGGAGGGATTGTGGGAAAATTATTTTTTTGGAGGGGATGGGGGGGGTACAACGCAAAGGAAGGGGGGGGCGGGTAAATGAGGAGAAACATCAGGAAGTCAGGGAGGGAGCAGAGTGGAGGTGAGTTGTGAACGAGGGGGGAGGATGAAGGGGGAGGGAACATGGAGGTTAATGGAGAGAGGAAGGTAGGGGAGGAACAGAGGAGAGATAAAACACATTAGTGGGGCGGGGAGGGGAGGGGAGGGGAGGGGAGGTGGGCCGAGACAGAGAAGAGGAGGAGAACCATTTTCGCCACACTGCTCCCTGCTCCCTAAAGGAGATTCACCTGTGACGCAGGAGGAGAGAGGGATTACGAGGAGGCTGGAAGAGGGAGGTGAGAGGGGGGGGGGTGAGAAGAGAAATGTAGTAAATCAAGGTTTTCAGGAAAAAAAGGGGGTGAGAGCCAGGGGGGAGAAGCAGAAGGAGAGCAGAGGAGGAAATGAAAAGGTGAGGATAATATTGGGGAGATTAGGGAGAGAAAGATGAGGAGGAGGAGGAGGAGGGGAGGACGAAGATGTGATTCAAGCACAGGAAGTGGAGGAGAGGAGCGGAGAGGAGAGAGCGCGGGTGGAGATGTATTAAAGGAAGAGGAGGAAGGGAAGGAAGGAGGAGGATGAAGAGGAGGACAGGAGATTGAGGGAGAGGATCAGGAGGAGAGAAGAGAGACAAGGCGGTGCAAATATTTGAGGAGAAATAAGAGGAGGAGGTGGAGTCATCACCGTACGAGGGCGTGATGGAGAGGACGGGTGTGAGTCGGGTGGGGGGGGGGGCAGATAAAGAGAGAGGATGGTAGTCACAGCCTGGTGCTGGTCCATAAACACTGATTTTCTCATTCCCGCTAATAAAACTCTGACTCAGGGTTTCTGCCGTGAAAATAAATAAATAAATAAAAACGTTCCAGCATCAGAACCGACTCTGCAGACACACACACACACACGAGTTATTTTATCATAAGATGCAGCCGCGTGTCCGACCGGATCCACAATCGAAGAGTGTTGAAAAACGCGTCTCCGAGCAAATCGAAAATGTTAAAAAAGCGTTTCTCTCTGTTCGCTGAGCGGACTCAGAGTCTTATTCATTTTGTTTATTTATTGACAAAAAGTCAGGAGCAACTCTCGGTACTGGAAAGAGCTCAGCAACCAATCAAAGAGCTCAAATTCAAATTTCAGTTCCTTCACTTATACAAACTGAAGGAACGTCTTTTCAAAGAAAGAAAGAAGGAAACCTTCTCCAGCCTTTTATATACTTGTTAATGTCAAATCATTCATGTGTGCGTCAGTTTCACTTACCGCCGATCTCGCCACAGAAATCTGTAATAAAGCGGATAATCTATCGATCCATCTATCTATCAGCCGCCCCGGCCCCTCCCACGCTGGCGAGCGAGACGTGCGGCGGCGCGTTGTCTTCATTACTCTTCATTTGGAGCGGAGGACGGATGGACGGCCGTGTCATTCAACCGGATCATTCTGCTCTGTTCTGCTTTATTAGGAAGTCATGCTGCCAGGGAGTGTGTGTCTGTGTGTGTGTCTGTGTGTGTCTGTGTGTGTGTCTGTGTGTGTGAGCGGGATCGTGAGCAGCTGTTATGAAGAGCTACAACCTGACATCAGTGTTTTTTATTGACTCGATGAAAAAGGACTTCTCGCACGCTGCGTACTCTTCTTGTGTGTGCGTCTGTGTGTGTGTGTGTGTGTGTGTGTTTTGTGTTGATAGTGTGCCATCTTCAAACCCTGGCATCGTGTGAACACGTAGCCTTGAAGCATGGGGTTTCATACAGCACGCGGTTCATTAAAGCGAGCGAACGACAATGAGCGAGGCAGCGGGTCGGAGAATAAAGAAGAGTAACGACACAAAGTGGCTTATAAATCCTGTGTAACTGTACACGCAGCGCTGCGCTTCGTCCTTGAGAAGCAAACATTTAAATATTCACGTTTTCTTTCCCTCCTCCTCTATCTGCTCCTGTTTTCTGCACAGGTGAGCGTGGGGTTACTGCAGCGTTTGATTTTTATCCCGTCGTTTATCTCATGAGTTTTCTCACTCGTTAATCGCAGCGGTTTCATTTTTCAATCGGTGTCTATTTTGTTTAATAAAGACCCAAATCCAGGTCAGATGAAATCTAAGGTCGAATTATTCAGTTTGACCCACGGTCACGTCGCCCATCGTTTGGCGATTCAACCGCAGCCATTTTGGTTTATTTGAAACCGGACGTGACCATATTTGGATGACAGCGTGGAGCCAGGGGCGGGGCGAGGGGCGTGTCTAACCGCTGCAATCGAAACGATCGGCAAGTGCTACCTGTCAATCACAGCTTAGCCACGCCCCCGAAACATCCGGCGCTTCCTGGTCTGTGCTGAATGGACGATAATTTACAAAATAAACTTCATGTCGTGTTGAAGAAGAGCTGAAACAATGAACTGGTGCTTCTTAATGAGGAGCTGCTAAAAATGCGGAGTGCGATGCACAAACACAACACACCTCTGATTTAACTCCGTTCCAAAGTCTCTGCACACTCGTGTAAATAAAAGTACCACGTTTCACATGGTTACCAATGAGGTGATCTTCTCCATAATTTATTTTCCAAGATTTATGACCTAAATTCCTGTGGTTTTTTTGTCTGCGTTCGACTGAGCCGGGCCAAAGCGCTGTAAAACTTGCATGTGTATTATTTAAAAGAAAAAATGTCTCTGTTATTTTTGTCAAAAAATACTTTTTGTACTAAGATTTTAAAATATCACTTCTACTTAAAAATGAAAAAATGTTTGTCAAAAAAACACCTAAGGACATAATAGAATTGCGTTTGATCGTCTCCCCCATATGATAAAATGTGTTAAAAATTGGGGAAAAAAAGATGATAAGATTTGAACATGTCATAAAAACACATCATATTTTGTTGTCCCTGTGTAAAAGCAATTCCTTCTCACATCTCCACTGGGAGCGCCGCTTTCATTCTGGGCGGCCGAACAACTCGTCTGAAGTCGGCTAAATTCAGGATTTATTTTTTCTGACATGTCGCAGTTTAACTTGAAATTCCCTTGACGGATGAAACATAACTCCCCCCGCCTCCTTTGTCTCTCGCTGTCGGCAGCGTTGATTCACGTGGAGTCATCTTCAAACCGCCTCTCCGAGGACACGACGTTTCTAAAATTATTTCTCCCCGCACGGCGGATTTGCGCGTGTTATTACCGAACAGTTTTTCCAGGCGAGCGGGGAAGTAAACGGAGTAAATATAGGCTCATTAAAGCAGGGGGAGCGTATTGTTTTTCTCTGCCAGCAGAACACACCTGAAGACGTTCTCTGACCTCTTTTGAGTTAAGGGATGGAGTCGTGCAGCGCACAGAGGCTTTGGATGTTTACATTAACTCTCCTCTGGGAATCCTGACATCTCTGCTCACTTATATAAAACGCACACGCCGACGACGCACTGACGCGCCTGTAGTCGCTCGGACGGATGCGGAACGCTTGAAGGTACAGATCCACATGTTAAGCGACTTCAAGCGCGTCTGCATCTGCGTGATGAAAGACGCTTTACATGAAGAGGTGGTAAAGGATCGTATATTAGTTTTAGTCGGTCGATTTACGCTTCCCGCAGCTGTCGCCGTCTTCGCCGCGCACCGCTACATCAGACGAACGTCAGGTGGACGGAGGAGTCTGTCTGAACAGAGCCTCACCTGGCAGCGCTAGGCTAACGCCGCGCCTGCTACACGCTAACATCAACAGAGATGTCTGTGGCTTCATTACAGCGTGCGGCTCCACAGACGAATGCAAAACAAAAAAAACCCCAAAAAACATTAGTTCTGCATGTCGCCATGCTTCTCATTTACAGGCTTTAATCCTGTTTTCACTGCAGCATTCGTGCAGCCACCCGGGAACTCTCCCCGCTTCCTGTCACTTGACTTACGCCGCCGCTTGTATCTGAGATTCCTGGAGAGGAAGCGGAGGCTGAGAAGCTCCACGTCGCATTACCACTTCACAGGCCCCGCTGACAGCAAAGACGGCTAAATATACAAGGCTTCAGCGCGGCTAACATCTCAGCAGGCGGCCGGCGATACAAAACACACCTTCACATGTTAAACTTGCTTTCTAAAAATAGGTGGGCATCTTCTGACATGTTTTTCTGCCGCTGGTGGAGGCTCAAGTAGAGGTCCTGATAAACGCACACTTTTATACACTAAAGAAGAAGAAGAAGGCACGAGCGGGACATATAATCACGTTGGACACGGCTGATTTTTGCGTGTGCGTGTAGATTACACGACGCTCGTGCTTCCGACGGCTCGCAGTTTGGATTCGCTCAGCGCTGCGCCGCTTACTGACGCTGGCGTAACAAGCAGGACGCGCGTGAGCTGCACTTAAAGGGTTGCGGCGGATTAATAGGCGACGGGAGAGGATGACGGAGATGAAAGAGTATGCAGGATGTGGGGGTGGGGGTGGGGAGCGGCGGTGGCGAGTCTTACCTCTTCTCGTATTCTCTTCACCGTCTCCCCTTTCTGTGGAGAGACAAAGACAGGGCTTTGTGAGAAGTCACTAAGATGAAGACGTCCTCGGCGGAGCTAATAAAGGATCAGTGTGACTCTGCTGCTCGTTCATCCTCCTTATTTACCTGCAGCCTCGGGCTAAAACTGCCTTTTCACGCTGCACTCCGACCGTATGAATGTTTACTCATCTACAATTCTGTTTCTGCCTGGTTCCGGCCCATCGGAAACCGACCCGGGACGATTCACATTAGCTGTAACCGGCCGTTATGATGTAATTACAGCCACCGACAACAAGTGGTCGTCGTTCGAGCTCGTTAAACGCAACGTGCATGACTGCAGGAATAGTAGTGGAATATTCATTTTCTTTAGCCGTGCAAGCAACTTAGTGGTAGTTCTGTCTTTTTGTTTTTTTTTTAAGGACTGATGGTCAGAATATTTCCTGCATGTAAACTTTAGCGAGCGATGCTTCCCGCCTGCTAATCAGCAGCCGCTGGGAAGCCCCTGAGCAGCTTCACCTGCGGGGCACTTCAGTGGCTGCGCTGAGCTGCCGACAGGGATGAGGCGTGAAGAGGCAGCCAAACAAAAAAAATAAATACATTTAAAAAAGCCCCATAATAAATAAACATAAAAAAGATGTTTTTTTTATACTTGGACTGAGCTGTGTAACCTAATCTCATTGTGACACCTGCGCCCATCACACCAGCGTGTTCCAGCCCGATAAGACGGCTTTGGTGAACGCCGGCGCCGCTCTGCCCGCCTGGCAGCCCTCGCTGGATGCTGCGAGAAGCCTCCCCGGAGCGCGCCCCCCCCCCCGCCGCGCCAACACGGCCCGACAGGAAGTGAAACGCGGTGATGTAATTTCCCTGCCATCTTTGTGTCAGACACTGCAAGCTAATAGACCACACGCTGTAAGTGATGAGGCGGGGGGGGGTCTAAATATACGCTGATGGAAATCCCAATCGCGGGTTAGTGGATCTGCTGCGGGGGGGCAGCGGTCATTATCACACTTCACTTGGCTCTGATATATTTGGGGGGGGGGGTGTTATCCTACAGCGTTTTATTTAACACGTCCTCAGTTAAATTGACTCACATGCCTGGAAAGCGGCTCCTTTTCACTCAGTGCAGATCGGACCGACACGGCCCGACGGGAAATTATTCACACGATTAATGCATATTTCATGCCGGCCTCATATCGCTGCGTCGGGATTACACTGAGCCTTATCTTGACGATTGTAGGGAACCGAAGTTTTAAAAAGGAGCTGGGATTTTTGCGCAGTTCATAGACGTCGGTGTTGCCGCGCCACGACTGGAAATGTTTTCTAATGCCGCTTAATAAAACCTCAGTTAATGAACATCGACCGCAGTCGTGCCCATGTTTTAATTTATTTTGACGTAAGAAGCCGTAACGTTCTATTCCCGCAGAGGTCCTTTTCTGGTACGGTGGTCATTTTAATTGCCTGACAAGAATTCAGTTCTCTGTGTGAATGCAGAGCAGGAGGAGGGAGTCGCAAAGCGTAACTCACCTTGCCGATGATGCTTCCCACTTCCTGAGGAGAGAACACAAACAGAGGGTCGCTGTCAGGACATGCAACAGCATCAACTCATCACACGTCACACCCCAATATGTCATTTGTGTTGAATTTTTTTTTTTTTTTAAGTTTGCATTTCGCTCTTTCAGATGTGAAGTATTTGTCGTTTATGAAACTCAAACAAAAATGTGTCACAAGAGCGGCTGCGTGCAAGAGCAAGCAAGTTCATGATGACCACGATTCAAAGTTTTACCACCGAATCAAACTTTACTTTAATCTTGCCCCGGCTCATTTCAAATCGTTAGGCATTTATGGAGATATGACTCAAATATCTGTCATTCAGTGGAAGCAGAAAGAGCAAAAAGATGCAGAGCATGAAGAAAAAGTAGTAAATAAAAGATGGAGTGGAAAACTGGAGCGCTTTAACTAACACGAGGAAACAGAGGTTTTGTTGGGGACTAATTTGAGTGGTGGATTAATCCACATCTGGTGTGCGAGGACTTGTGTGTGTGTGTGTGTGTGTGTGTGTGTGTGTGTGTGTGTGAGGACCTAAAACGTCACGTCACCTTTCCGTGCATGAGTAGGCGCAGCGTGAGCGTGACCCCCATGGCCCCGTCTCCAAACTCCCGTTCACAGCTCATGGCGTTGGCGGTGGTGGAGGTGGAGGTGGAGGTGGAGGTGGTGGTGTGGTGGGTGGAGGTGTGGGTGGACTCTGCCGCTGGGAGACGCATGAAGTTCCGAGGCCCCGAGGCGTGCGGAGCTTTTCCAGAACGCCGCAGAGAACCCTTTTGGAGAAAAGGGTGCGAGGGATCCCGGGAGAGGCCCTCGAGCTGCGAGAGGGGGTGGGGGGTGGGGCGGCGCAGGTGGAGACGGGTGACAGGTTTGGGGGGCGGGTGGGTGGGTGACGGCCTCGTTCCCTCCGCTCTATTAGTTCTGCAGAAGAAGAAAGAAAAGAATATGTCTTTTAGCGAGGTAGCAGGTTAGCTCAGCGGGTAACACTGTTGGCTGCGCTACATCAAGGGTGGGGTTCGAGCCCTCGGGTGGGGGCGTGCAGGTGAATGTGAGTTGTTTATACGCTGAGGTCTTGTGTTTGTTTTGAGTGCGACAGAGAGTCAAAGCGCTGACTGCAGTAAACCTCCCGACGAGTGCAGTAACTGTCACAGCTCTTATTAGCGCAGTCGAGCGCTGCCGAAGTGTGTGTGTGTGTGTGTGTGTTTTTTTTGGTGGTAAATTATTTTCTCCGCGAACCGCCTGCGTGTCTGCCTCCGTAGCCACGAGGGCCGACAAGCCATTTCATCGATTCAACATCCGGAGCGGCGCTCCGCCGGCACCGCAGGACGGAGCCGGCCGCCGCGCGACAAGAGGTGCGGAGATTAACGTAATTTCTCAAGTGTCGGGAGCGAGTCAACAAGTCGGCGCGGCAATTTAAAAATTAATTGGGAACCCTGTTTAAAAAGGCTTTTGGCAAAGGAAACGCCACCGGGGCATTTCCTTTAACCCCCCCACTCCAAACAGAAAGGAAAACAGGGAGACAGCAGATTCCAGCCGAGCCGGCATACTAAAGAGGTGTAAGTCTGTGTGAGTCTGCGTTGAAGTGCGTGTACACACATGCACATCTTAAGCTTTGAGCATTTTGATGGAGGCTCCAGCATCTGTGTGTGTCTGTGTGTGTGTGATGCTTTTTCAGGCATCTGTCTCTATGCCAACCAGGATCCTTTGTGACATATGGTATGTAGGGGAATTAACACAGGTGCGAGTATGTGTGTGTGTGTGTGTTGCATCATATAGTAACATCTGTGTGTGTGTTGGTGTTGCGCGCGCTCTCTTAATTGTGTGTTTTCCCCGATGCACGCGTCTCCATTTGCGCTGCGAGAGGCTGCATCTCTCCCGCCTCATGAAAAATACACACTCTGCCAAAGTAGGTCACAAACGCTATGCGGGCTGTCTGGCGTGGTAGACGAGCGGCGGCTCATGACAACGCAACACGCACGCGCACAAACGCACGCAGACACACACAAAGAGATGGCTTTAACTTCAGAGAGTCGAGCGACAGAGAACTGATGATGGAGAGAGAAGAGTCTTTATTCCAGGAGAAAGGCAGCAGGTTTTGTTTTTTTTCAGATGAGTTCATTTCTCCAGAGCAAAGGTCAAGTATGTAAGTGTGTGTGTGTGTGTGTGTGTGTGTGTGTTGGGGGGGGCTTATGTGTATTCCTGTGTGTTGGCTGCTCGTGTGCACCGGAGTGTGTGCATGTGCTTGGATGCATGAGCTCCTGTATTTGAAAGGATGCATTATGTATTCAACTTTTTTTTCCTGGTGAGAGAGAAAGAGAGAGTAAGAGAGAGAGAGAGAGAGTAAGAGAGAGTAAGAGAGAGAGTAAGAGAGAGAGAGAGAGTAAGAGAGAGAGAGAGTGTAAAAGAGAGAGAGAGAGAGAGAGAGAGTGTAAAAGAGAGAGAGAGCGATGGAAATGCAGAACATATGAATTATTGAAGCTCTTTCAGATGCTTCAGCACAGCGTTAAAATCCCTGGCCCACCCCCCCCACCCTCCCTTTGAGTCATATATGATCCAACACACACACACACACGCGCACGCACACACACACACACACACACACACACACACACACGCACAGTTAGCATCCCGTGGACCTGCCCTTGTAGAAATGGGCTCAGGGGAATAAGCCATGAATCAGCCATGCATGAGGTCAGCACTGTGTGTGTGTGTGTGTGTGTGTGTGTGTGCGCGCATGTGTGTTTGTACTGTTGTGGGGACAGAAATCTAACACATTATGGGGTCTGACCTCTGAAAAACAGTTGACCCCCCACACACACACACACACAGTAAATCACTTAAATTTTTGGATTATCAACCTGCTCTCCGACCAATCAGAGCAGAGCTGAACAACACTGATATACAGTATGTCAGTACAGTATGCAGTACACATATACAAGCAGTAAAAATATATACTTTCAGTTCAGTGGAGAAGACATGACACAAGAATCCGTCCAAAAAAGTCGCACATAGAGAAAAGTATGAAACGATGATCACGTAAATGCGATCGCACATTTTTCCACGCCGTTGACGAGGAGATAAAGGTCATACACATATTCACGATAAACATGGAACAGAAACATTTGTTCCAGACGCGTATAAGTTTTTGGATGTAAAACCTGAGTTTAAACCCTCAGATGATATTTAGAAGTTCTGGGCTGATTTTTTTTGGGTGTTAATTACAGATTACCAGATTACGCTCATCATCGATGACATCATCGTTTCTCACAACACGATCCAAAGCTCGTGAGGGTTAAAGAACAAACTGACACCATCAATATGGTGGTTAAAAAAACAAAAACAAAAAAAAACACCACGTATGTGCTCCCCTCCCCCGGCCGACCGCCATCGCCGTATTGTTTCAGGACGTTCTCGCGGTTGATGGCCGTTGATGAGATCCAGGACGTGGTTTTCTAAATTACAGCCCGGTAGCTCGACACGCTGTCCTCCCTCTTAATGATGGACGCTCGCCCGCGGGACTCGTCAGACCGAGCGGACGAAAACAAGTCCAGGAAACCGAGCCGGTGTTCATATGAACACAAAACAGAGGGATGGGGGGGGGTCTGTGTGTATTGTGTGTCTTTACTGTGCTGTGACACACGGGGAGCCGAAGTCATGATGTCACTTCCTGTCTCGCCTCCCTCGCCTCTGCGACTCAGTGCAGTGCAGCCTCTTGTTCAGTGTGTTGCTCTGGTTTACCTTCTATATTCTGATTGACTGATATGAAGAACAGTTACACAATAATTGTTAGCGTAGCATTTGTTAGCGTACAGAAGCTACAACTCCCAGAAAAATGGCTTAAAATTGCAGATAAAAATGACGAGCGAGTTTATGTGCGTGTGAGTGCGCACGCTAGTGCGACAACGCACAGAAGCGCGTATACCCATGTAGCGGCTCTTTGTGCGTCTGCGTGTGTGTTTGTGTATGTGTTGTGATTAACAGCCTCAGACGATGATGTCACAGCATGGGTCGGCAGGATAGCTGCTAGAACCAGAGAGAGAAAGTGACATCATTATCGGCATGTGTGTGTGTGTGTGTGTCTGTGTGGGGTGACATCACTGCCTATCTGTGTGTGTATGTGTGTGTGTTTGTGTCTAATGCCTCTATTTAAAGATGGCAGCATGTACCAAGAGGAAGAGGAGGGGTGAGAGAAAGAGAGAGAGAGAATATCTGAAGGGATTTACATTTTAGATCCGTCTTTACTTAAACCCTGACGTATAGAGTGGGCGAGAGACAGACAAAAACACAGAGAGAGAGAGAGAGAGAGATGCAGAAACAGATAGCGAGACGGAGGGGGAGGTCACTTTGTGCCAGAGGACTCCTCCATCCAACCGGCCCTGTCTATGATCACTGTAATTAGCGGGGCGGGCTAATGCTAGGATGCTACGGCTAACGCTGTCACGGAAGAGAGGAGCGGGCCGGGGAAGCTAACGCGGGTCGCGCGGGGGGAAGGTTACGCAAACCTCCAAAATAGAAACCGCGGCGGGGACGCTCGCCGTCGTTCGGTATCTGAGCGTCGACGAAAACAGGTTCAGGACAAAAGAGACGCCCCGACAGTAACGGGCGTGTCGGGCCTGACTGTGAAATTACAGCGTATTACAACGCGGGTCTCCTTCCTACCTCTGGCCACAGTTTATATCGGCTATAATTACACTGTACTCCACAAATTAATTACTGAGGTTTGGATGTTGCCACGGCAACATGCGATCGCGATAGATCATCTGAAGGTGAAATGTGAGAGACGGCACAGCTGAGGTGTCGGCAACGAACGAACGCGCTGGTTTGGGTCTGTCCAATCAGGTTCCTTCGTGGGCGGGGCCAGCAAACATCCCGCAAACCCGGTCCTTGCAATTTGTGCATTGTGCGCTTGACATTTACATGCTGTCAGTCAGCGTGTGTGTGTGTGTCAGACAAAAAAGAGCCGTAAAGGACATGTCACCTTGTGAAGTATCTGCTCCAGTACTGATAAGTGCCGAGCAGTTGTGTGTCTGAATGGTTTTCAATATGCTAAGTGCATTAGTTGTGTGTGTGTGTGTGTGTGTGTGTGTGTGTGTGTGCGTTTCACGGTGTTACATGTTTATAAATTCCATCCTGGTGTGTCTCGGTTTGTTTGACAGGTAAATGACAGCAGTGGCCTTGTCGTATGAGCTTGTCACACACACACACACACACACACACACACACACACACACAAAATCCTTGGCTGGATAACACAACACACTGCATGTGCAAAAGCAGCAGCACAGCCTGACAAACACACACACACATACTCAGAGCAGAAACCATGTGCTTGCCTGCATACACAGAGTGGCCTGCCAAAACCACTTACACACAGCTAGGCTTGCAGGACACACGCACACACACACACACAGACAGACACACACACACACACACACACACACACACACACATACACACACATTCTAAAAAGGCTGACTCTGTCTGGCTCATGCCACAAATGTCGCTCGGACATAAGCATAAAAAAAGGATGGACATGCATGTGGCTCACCGAGTGTCCGCACACACAGACACGCAAGAGGCTTATACGCTCCCAACGCACACACACACACACACACACACACACACACGTAAATGAACAGCATTCAAACTGATCTAGATCCAAGCGGAGGAAAAAACAACAACAACAGAAACCTCAGTGAATTAGTAATGAATAGTGATGAGAATGAAATGTGTCTGAAGCTCAGGGATGCTCCAGTTCTTCACAACACACACACACACACACACACACACACACACACACAAAATACAGTCTGACTCTCCTGTCAGTCAAATGAAGAAAAACCAAGAGACAGAAGCGAGTTGAGGGAAAACGCTCGCATCGTGGAAAGTTTGAAGCAGACGCAGGGAAAGAAGCTGATTTCTATTTTTGAAGACCCTCGTTTGAATCGGCCGTTTAAATAATCCTGGCTGCGTTTCAGGGACTGGCACGACCCCCGGACCACGAAAGCCGATCCAAATCCTCCGAGCGACCGCGGCTGCCTGCCTCCGCCGCTCCGTCGTCTCCCGTCGCCTCTTTCGAGGCGGGAGATGACGAGGCTTTTCCCCCCCCGGCCTGAGTCACGTGATGAAGCCTCGCCGCCGACTGCGGGCCGTGAACATACATTTACTCAACCCTGGGAATGTGAGTCCAGAACGGAGCGGTTTCACGTGCGTATATATTATATTATTATTATTATTATATATTAGATGCATATTCTACATCAGAGCAAAAATCCTCTCGTTATTAATTAATATTACAAAAATCGATCCCTGGCTGGCTGGATAAAAGAGATGAAAAAAATATTTGTAGAAAATAAATAAATATAAAATTAGAGAGATGAGTCGCAAATATTTGTGCAACAGAAATGCTGCAGTGCAACTCTGCCAGTCCTGATCAAGTGACACTTATGACAGGAAAGGTTATGAATAATAAATGCAGTACACGTCATAAAATATTTAAGTGTATACATTACTGTACGTGTGTATATGTGGGCAGTATTGAATATATATATATAACAGAACTGGAATTATATATCATATAATATTTTAAAGGGAATGAAATAAGAAAATACAACTTACTGGTCTCACAACAGACATGACACTGGTGTTGCAGTAGGGTTGTGTTGTTGTTGTTGTGTGTGACCTCACCTTTAATTTATTCTTGTTTGTTTGTTTGTTTCCCCTGCAGTGACCCAGTTTCCCTACAGCCGTGTTTAAAGTTTCATGTGCAGGTCCTGTATTTATTTATTGTACGTGACTGTATATGCACACTGCCTATGTATATGTGCCGTAAAAAGGAATTCATTATTATTTTTTATTTGCGGCCCACGCTGGAGCGAACACAAACGGTGATAAACTGGAACGAGGAACAATGGGAGAACCAACGCCTGGGGCCGTGTTGAGCCTGGCAGCAAATCCACATCCAGAGTAACTAAATATTAATAAATAAAGTCAGAAACGCACAACTCAAGCAGAACAATGACTGAAGTACAGCCCAACACGTATGCTTTATTTCATAAATGTGTTCTTCTCCTTTATAATTCCTATAAAGTTGTGTTTTCATTTTTTTTAAAACACAACAGACACACACAACCTGCAGAAAAAGATGGCGGCGTGACATTTGTGGCGTCTCTCAGGCCGCTCAGCGAGACGAGGCGGACGGAGTCAGACTTTATTCAAATGTCAGGCGCTGCCGGCCGGGCGGCATTTGAATACCATAACAGGATATGCATATCCTGGCCCCGGATCAGACCCGCGCAGCCCAGCTGGTATTGACTCCAGGAAAATATACGACGGAGTCCTGCTGGACTGACTTTAATGACTTTTTTTTTTCATCTACTACAGTATATGCTGCAGCGCACAGGTGTCACGTTTGTTTTTTCCCATTGTTGTTTCAGGTGTCTCAGCCGGTGTGTCGCTAATCTGCCACATTTACTTTGTTTACTGTGATGGCTGTGAGAAAACACGGCAGGATTTTCAACCTGGCTGAATCTCCGTACAGGTTCAGCTGAAACGTTTCTATTAGTTTAGTTGTTTTTGCGGGGTTGTGTGGACTTCGTGGCGAGCAGGACTCCCCGGTCCCGCTGTTAAAGCTTCTGTCTTCTCTTTCATAAGCTCTCTCGCCCGTAATCACACCCGACACCGCGATTTAATTTGGGAAAACGGAGCGAATCTGCGGGGTCTCAATTAGAGGGAGCGAGACGTTCATCTCGACCGCAGACCTGATTTACGCCTGTCTTCCTAACTCAGTCGCTGTCGGTAACGCGCCGCTCCCCGTCGCCCGCCTCCTCCGACTCTCCCAGTTCTCCAGACCGCAGTGGGTGTAGGGAGGACAGGTAAATGCTAGGCATGACCGGGTGGAGGTGTGGTCGGGGGCGGGTGGGGAGGTTACCGCAAAGTAAGGAATACATGCAAACAGCAGAGGCTAAACACGCCCTGCACACAGATTATGTCTGCTTGTGTTTGCTGCTGAAACAAACCCTGACGGACACGCAGCTGGTCCCACTCGAGTCCGGACTGTTTTGGACTCGGACTTGAGGTTTTAGTGACTCGACGCTGCAGACATCCATCAGCAGCAGGAAGACGTGCATGTGCCTGAAGTGAGTCAATCTGGAAAACCTATTTTATCTTGGAGGAGGAGAAGAAGAAGAAGAAGTCACCCCCCCCATAGAGGAACTTTTCACTCATGCAGCATAAAGTCTCAGGTGGGACGTGATTGGCCGTTACACCAACTTCTGTAAGCGAGCGAGTCGCTAAGACAGTCCAGACACGAAGAGACAAGCCAGGATCTGGTTTTTATAGGAGGCTCGCTCGCTTCTTAAATTAGCCTGGATTACTGCTGGCCTGCACCAACACACTGCCCTGTGTGTGTGTGTGTGTGTGTGTGTGTGTGTGTGTGTGTGGGGGGGTCTCGGTCTAATCTCCTCTAACGGCCTCGGCCTTGGCTGAAAGAGCTGCAGGACGCTGCAGCGCTCTCTCACATCATGACCCCACTTACATATATATATATATATAAATCACGAGGAGAGTGTGTGAAGGTCACGAGACCGAAACATCGTGATTTCATTTTATATTTTTAAATATTTGTGAAATGCCCACGGTTATCGGTGCCATCAAGTTATATTTCTACAGCAAACTCAAACTAAACCTTCTTTTATATTTAAGGAGATTTTTTTTTAATCAGATTCTTCTCCTTCTGAGGGTTTTATTCATCTTCATCTAATCTCTCTTTGTTTTTGTTAATAAAGAATATCCAGCTCAGTTTTTTAGATTAATTAAAGTTCTTTTTTTTCTTTGATTCTCACTCTGTCACTGACAATTTAAAGCCACTATCTGATTTTTTTTAAAAAGATAATTTCAAATTATTCTGGTGGCTCGGGTTTTCATCTGAATAAAACTAAAACACACAGTTTCACAAATCAGATTAAATCAGATTAAATGAAACACGTCTGATGCTGGATATATAAAATCCTGCCCTAAAATAGATCACAACAAATATCTGGGTGTTAGAAAAACTACAAACAGGTGTGTGTTTTGTGCGCGCTGAGCTTAAACAACAACACAAACGCAGCGCGTGCCGTGCACGTTTGACGCACTTCAACGCATTTGTCGCCCTCTTCTTCTGAGCCGCTGCCGCCTAATGCACAGGAGGAAGGTTATCATGGCGGCCCATAAAACGGGTCAGCTGTGTGATGCATTACGGCGCGGCGGTGGCAAAGGGCTGCGAGGTAATTTGCTAACACTCCAACAGAATATGGAAACGTGGCGGCGGGGCTGAGATTGCGACACCCGGCGCTTGTTGAACCCTCATAACCCCGTCGTTGTCGGATAAATCCGGCTCCGCAAACCATTTGTCAATACGGCGAACTCCATCTCTCCCCCCTCTCATCTTTAGCAGTGTTGCCCCCCCCCCATATGAAAATCAAGCACTCATTCAGCCATATTTGCTCTGTCTGCTTTAAGGGGAGCCGCCTTCAATTGTCCCCTCGGCTCGAGAGCTTCTCCTCTCGTCTCCGAGCGCGCGCGGATATCATCTCTCTATTTCACTATCTTTTATGAGGCCTCTGGCCGGCGGGAGAACATAAAGCATATTACGGCGAGGAGGAGTGGAGGGGCGGGGCGGATATGAATGGAAAGGGGAGAGAGAGAAGAAAATGACGGGAGGGAGGAGAACAGGGAGCAAGCAGAGGAGGGGACAGAAAAAGACACGTTTACGTCCTTTAAACTGCACAGAAATATAAAAGATGAGAGAGAAGACGAATAATTAAAGCCACACATGTCTGCGCAGACTAATAAGAGGAAACAAGGCTGTTTTATTGAATTTGAAGGAAGCAGGATCTGTGAGGTCGCAGCGACCTTTGACCTTTGGACACAGAAATCTAATCAGGTCGCCCCCAACCAAACTCCAACTATCACATGTGCATACTGAAAACTAGCACTGTTTTAGTTTCATACTGAAGAAGATTCATTCTCACACTTTCTTCTGGACTTACAGGGAGAATCTTTTTTTAAAATAAAAACAAGATTTGTCGGGAGATTTATGGCATTTACGACGTAGGGAGCAACGATCTTCTTGGGAAATCTAAGTCTCGCTGAATCTAACACACCGGCGTGTCTCAGATCTGTGTTCAGACGCGACTCCACCGAGTCACTTCCTGACACGAACCCGAGGATTTCGGTTGAAGCCCTGAGGGTTTTTTCTGCAGCGTCGACTGCCGGTGGTGTCGGCGGTGGGGGTTGAATCGGTGGGTGTAGCTACAACAAGCGCTTCACCTGCACACACACTCTCTCTCTGCGTGAACACAGACCAATTTATTCACCGACTGCCTCGATGGACCAAAACACAACGCGTCCACACGATGAAGTGATTCTGTGCGGCCGCACCAAACACTTTTCTAAAGGTATATTACGGCATTAACAGAAGAGGAAGAGGAGGCGTGCTGATGAAGGGCGGCTGCACACAAACAGCAGATTATTTTCCGAAGAGTTTGGTGCAGGCCCGGACGGTTTGTCGACTTGGTGGTAACGCGGACGCTCTGCAGAGGAAGCAGCTGGCGCGGGGGGGGTGGGGGCGGCAGGGGCTTCTGGGGCACGAACAGGCAGGAAGTAATGGAGCCTTTATTGCATTAGAAGCTGCACAAAACCAGAGCAGTCATTACGGCCCAGCTGAGATCCTGACGCGACCGCCGATAACTGGATCCATTAACCCGATTGGCCGCGCACCCATCAATCACGAGACGCTTTAAAATAGTTTGTGCTCAACAGACGGACGGACGGACGGATGGACGGACGCTCGTCCTGCGAAACTCGTCTTTCGGTCTTTAGGAGTCGTCCAGCGATCGGCGTCTTCCTCGACCAGAGATTGGGCTCAATCAAGACAGAGAGCTCAGGTCAAAACAAAGTGATGACGGAGAACGAAGAGAATGTGAAATTTCTCGATTAAGAGAGGAAATGAAAATAAATTGGCAAAGCAACGTGGCAGAAACCCCACAGCTAGAATACAGTACTTTTTTTGTTATTATTATTATTGCCTGAGGCCTCGGTTAGAAAAATAAGAGCAGACACAGTCGTTTTACTGAGGCCACTGCAGTGCCGAAACAAAATGCACCTTATGCAGACACTTCATGCTGCA
Source organism: Psettodes erumei (assembly GCA_016785225.1). NCBI lineage: Eukaryota > Metazoa > Chordata > Actinopteri > Pleuronectiformes > Psettodidae > Psettodes > Psettodes erumei. The sequence goes on along the minus strand of JAFBJZ010000672.1, from coordinate 993,900 downwards.
ACGGCGCTCTAAGGTTTGCGGAGGGCGAAGCTTCCGGCGAAGGTTGCGACCGGCGGCGGCGCAGACACGGGAGTTCAACGAGGAGCTAATAACAAACTCTCTCCCCCGTCGGCGCGTTCCTCAAGGTAGCCGCGAAACATTCAGAGGACGTGACCGGCGAACACGACCTCTGGCCGGGCAGATGATAAAATGTGACCTGATTTCTCTCAGCGTCACTTCCCTCCGGCGACCGGACGCGTTCCACGTCACCTACGCCGACGCCGGTCGAGCGGAAACGCACAAATGACTTCATCGGGCGGTTGTTGTCGGCAGGAGGCGTTTCTTTTTCGGTGCTGAAACTGGGATTACCTGTCGCTCGCACATCAGCTCCTCTCTTCTTCTTCTTCTTCTTCTTTTTCTCAGTTGAGTCAGACGGTACCAGGATGTTTGTCCCCCCCACATTTAAAAGTCCTGTGACACGGGACAATGAGCTTTATTGTACCGCTGCTCCTGATCTCACACACACACACACAGTTACACTTGACCCCGTGACCCCCCCCGCCGACGTTCCAGGTGATGTCCGCAAATTAAAACCAGCGGAGTGGAGGGACCCGCGGAATGAAAAACCCGGAATGTGGTCGGGAAAACAGCCGCTTCACCAAAACAAAAGAGAAAAAGAGAAATCAGGACGCGCAGATTATGAGATGCTAAAATAAAAGTCACACACTACACTGCCCTTTGAAAAGATAATCCCAATCCCAGATGTCCCCAAAACGCCCTTGAGTTTGACGTGGGGCGCAGCAGGTTTTCTGTTAAAGTCTCTGCACAACAAACGTTCCCGACGGGTGACGTAAATATTTGGCGAAAACAAAGTTTCGGAGTTAAAAACGAAACCTGGATGAGAGACGCACACTGAGCGAACCGCGTGCACCGCTGACCCAAATCCATCTGATTTCCCGCTTTTTCTTTACACGAGGACGTGCAGGGGTTTCCGAGCATCTGCTTTTCACACGCTAATTGGCAACTGAGCGGGTGGGTGAGGGTGGGGGTGAAAAAAAACAACAAAAAACAAAAAAACAAAACAAGACAGCAAAGCTGATTTAAAACAAAGATGGAGAGAGAGACGGAGATAAAGACGGATGTGAAAGATGCAGAAGCTAAAACACCTGAAAACCAGAGGGAAGGATGGAGAAAGAAAAGAGGGAAGTTCAGAGATGTGCAGGAAGAAGAGAGAAAGACGACGCACCTTGAAATTTAGCCTCAGAAAACACACACACACACACACACACAGAGACAATAAAACTGAAACACAGTTCAACACTGAAGTTAAAAAGTCTGTTGACCCGCTTTATTTCTCACTGTAAGTACAGCTGAAATCAGAGGCTCCCAGTGTGTGTGTGTGTGTGTGTGTGTGTGTGTGTGTGTGTGTGGCTGGACCCAGACTAATGACAGACCCGGGAGCCGCCGAGGTCAAATGCCCGGTCAAAGGAACAGAAACAAGCCCCATGCACAAAAATATATAAACACACACACACACACAGAACCTGGTTGTCATCGTTAGAATGAGTGTAAACAGCTGAAAGGTGGTGGTGCTTTGTGAGGTGTGTGTGTGTGTGTGTGTGTGTGTGTGTGTGATGCGGGGGGTTAACAGTCACAGCTGGATGCCTGACCCTAACCCTAATCCAGTTCTAATCTTAAACCTCGAACCAAAGTGTCCTTACTCTCAAGGGCAAAGGTCTCAAATTAGTCCTCACACACACACACACACACACACACACAGTGACAGTGACACACACACACACACACGACTGGTTCAGAATAACAAAGATGGATTCCAGAGGACTTTATTCAACACGTTCATCTCCTTCACTGTTTCTCACAGTGAAATGTTTGAACGGAACCAGCGGGTCGGACCGGGCGTCATGAACCCAGCTGAGGTCGACAAACACGTCCCGCGGCGTGTTTCGCCCTGGTTATTACTCAAGTCGAGCAAAGCGAGGAGGCGTAATGAAGTTTTCCAGCCTTCCTCTCCGCAGCCCGCGCACAATTAATCACACGTGATTGCGCGGTCGTCTCCGTGACTCGGACGCCGGCGAGTTATTTCCTCTGGAGCGCACGTGAGCGGCGGCCTCCCGCTCTGTCAGCTGTTTCTCCACGTTATTCGCCGGCGGGGGGTTAACGGGCACCTTTGACCCGAACACGGCCTCTTGTTCCCGTGTGAGTGTGTGTGTGTGTGTTTGCCCCGACACGCATGACACTTTGACAAGTTGACAAGCTTTTCACGCGGCTAAAAGACGCCCAGGATTCAAAAAGACACTCCTACCTGGGGGGAGGAAACGAGAGCGGTCAGAAGATCAGGAGGACGACATGCAACGGAGGCAGGAAACGTCGGCGATAAATGCAGCAGGAGAAACACTTTCCGACGGTAAAAATTGTGCGACGTTGGACGGGATCTGAATGTTTTAATGTCCCGTGTAATTCCGTGCTCGGTGGGGTAAAGAGCCGGGCGCGGGGGATCCGCTCTGATGAACGGCGAGCTGTTAAATTAAGAGGAGGCGGCGGCAGATAAAAAACGATGATGGTCCCCCTCACGGCGAAGTCCGACGGGCGAAGCAGCTGAGTTTCTTTAAGGCTCATCTCGCTCTACTGAACTGCAGCCGCCCGAAACACACACACACATAGACACATACACAGACACACACACACACACATACACACAGACACACACACACACACACTTCGCTCATCCCTGCTGACCTCTTTCAAACTCAGTGGCCTTTCAGGTGTCATTTAGTGGATTTAGTAATAAATTATTTTGACGCACATGTGTATCAGGTTCCTATCTAAACCACGCAGTTCTACGTCACAACCATTCACGGTGTGTGTGTGTGTGTGTGTGTGTGTCAGCTGAGGTGGGGGGGTGTCGGACGTTAGCGAGGACACTCAGCTGTTTAACACGGGACAACTGCAGCGACAGCGAGCGAGACATGACGAGACTAAAAGACGACGGCGGTGGACTAACAAAGTGGACGGGAATTCCAGGACTTTGCTGTATGGCAGCTGTGTGTGTGTGTGTGTGTGTGTGTGTGTGTGTGTGTGTGTGTGTGTGTGTGTGTGTGTGTGTGTGTGTGTGTGTGTGTGTGTGTGTGTGTGTGTATGTGTGTGTGTGTGTGTGTGCGTGTGCGTGTGTTTTCACCCTGGGCAGGGAACCAACTCCTGCTAAGCTCACTCTGATGCCCTTTTTCAAACATTTGACCTGTGTTAGTGCCTCAGCATGCACAAACCTGTGTGTGTGTGTGTGTGTGTGTGTGTGTACATGCAGCCTCTGCCCTTTTCCAGATGTCTGAGTTTAAGTGTGTTTGTGTGCGTCTGTGTGTGTGTGTGTGTGTGTGTGTGTGTGTGTGCGCGTGGGTGCGTCTCTCCCCCTCAGAGCTATAATGAGGTCTTGGGGGACTGCGGGTCTTTTGTCTGTCTCCCTGACCGACAACACATGCGCACATTCAGTATCCTGACCCTTACTGCACACACACACACACACACACACACACACACACACACACACTCTGCTAATGCACTTGTACGATTCGGTGTCAAAGAGCAGGGCGCCATTAGAGCAGAGTGGAGAAAGTCTAATTAGGCGGCGAGTCCAGAAAAGCTCCGCGTTCACTGTGATGTGAGAGCGAATGAGAGAGAGACATAGAGAGACAGTGTACATTACAGAGAGAGAGAGAGAGTCTGTGGATCACGCCTGCCGACATCCAGCTGTTTTACGTCATTGTAATCCTCTCTGCTCCATTGTCATGGAGGGATTTTCATGATTTTTTATTTTTACCACAGGTGACTCTCGGTCTAACATCGAAACCATTAAATTCAGGGAGTGATCCGCATCCAGGAAATTTGGCGGCAGTGGACAAATAAAATCTGTTTACCTGTGAAAACTCCTCGCGGAAAAATAAGTGAACTTTTTCAAGGCCACATAAGTTAGCTGGCTCACAGAAAGGTTATTAAAAAAAAGCAAAAATCTAAGCATTTGAAGGCAGCGGGGGTTATTTGTGTGTTATAAATGCTTATATAGGCATAATAAATTAAATATAAGACTAAATAGTGCATGGTACTGCTCCCATATCAAAGAAAGCAAATGATTTGTGGTTCAAGGTGAGCGCTGCACAACAGAACACGTCTGAGGAAAAGACAATTTCATTGAACTGGAATTTGGGCTTTGTTTCAAACTCCCTCGCCGTCGTTCCTCAGGAAACAATAATAATAATATTAATAATAATGACAGTAACAACTATATTTACATGACACTTCCAAGGTTAACAAAGCGGAAAAAAGGGGAAAAGTAATCAGCTTGAATAAAAGGAAGATTGCTGACACCGTTAACACGCACCAGAGCCGACTCCCAAAACATCCCGGGCTGCCGGCGAACAAATTAACGCCGCTGCTCCCGCGTAACCGGAGGAATAATAAGGCGTCGGTGAAACTAAATGAGTTTTCAGCTGATGGCTGATAAGAAAGGTACACGGATCGTCTGCTGCGCGTTTACAAAAGGCAGGGCTGAGGGACGGAGATATTATTGTTATTAAACGCTTATGGCGGCGAAACCCTCGAAACCAACACTGTTAAGAGCAGTGAAGAAGAAGGAGGAGGAGGAGGAGGAGGAGGGCGGGGCCACTTCTGGCTCGGACCAGAACCGGGCTCAGCCTGTGATCGTAAATCGTAAATGTATTTCACACGTGAGTTTTCACGTGTAACATGAGACGACAACCTCTTCTGGTTCTGGTCTCCGGTGGTCTGCAGAGACCTGGACTGGACTCACTCAGGGGCCCGGTTCTTCAAACCTCATTTGTGGATCCTGACGACAGACGGAGTCGGGTCCGACGCCACGGGAGAGAAGCCGCAGAAGGTTTTTAAAAACAACATTATGCTGCTGTTGTCGTTTCCTGTTGCGTCACCGCTGGACCGCCGCCGCCGTCTGAGGGCAGAGTTAGCGATATCGACCAGCTACAGCAGAAACATTAAAAACCAATCGGCCGCGGTTTCTGGAGGGACGGCGGGCGAAACGCTGTGAAACTACGCGAGCTGCTTAAAAACACACACACACACACACACACAGTAACACACGCAGTAACAATCAATAAGTGCTCAGAGCGTTGATGACGAAACGCACTGGAATCTGCATGAGCGAAACACGAGGTGTGGTAAAGTGTGTGTGTGTGTCTGTGTCTGTGTGTGGTACAGGGGTGGGCTTTAGAAGAGTGAGACAGAGACGTCCTCCTGTCCTTGCGTGGACGCTGTGCGTGGACTTACCTGGGAGGGACGCCGCAAACATTATTCACACACGTGAAGCTTAACGAATGCAAATAATCTGACTTTACAGCCGCTGACTCAGAGAAGCTGCAACGCTTGGTGGCCGACTCCATTCAGAAATCGGTTTTTTATGAGCGTTTCTTGTAAAAACGTAGTCCTGGAGTCTGGAGATGATAAACTGGCGATCAGTATGGATTTTGAGTTTGGCTTCCCACTGAATCGACGGTGAAAACGCTGTGCACCAGCAAATACAGAGAAAAAGATAAATAATAATAAAGTAAAGCTCTGCAGCGTAGCAGCAAAAACAAGTGCTCACTAAAAGTATAAATAGTTCTGCCTGTGTGTGCGATATGGACTTTTTCTCCGGTTCCCCCAGGCCCGGGTAAAGACTCCAAACACTTTCCGGTCTTATTTCCAATGTGACCTCCCAGCAACACACATTTTCTTTTTCTCGCTTGCACTGATTTTGCAAAAGTTCTTCGAGTAGCGAGTGTGAGTGTCCAAGGAAAGATTTGTCTGAGAAAGATTTTTAAATAATCTAGACTGAGATGTGAACGCGGCGCAGCGACAGCGAGCAGGAAGCGAAGAGGACGAGCTCCACCGTTCCCCTTGGCGCAGATTAAATTTTACGATCGGTAGCAGGGGAGTCTCACACACACACACACACACACACACACACACACACACACACACACACAGCGGAAAATTACACTTCAGATCTAATAATTCAGGCCGAGGTGAGGTGTTGATGACAATTTAATGGCCGGGTTGAGTTATACAGTTTAATAAGCACTTAAGGACGTCCTTCATTTAGAAAACTCCAACCGAACCCCATCCAGCCATTGTTGCTGGTCAAAATCACCGCACACACACACACACACACACACACACACACACACTTAGCTCAACTGTTGCTCCAACCAAAGAGAAAATACTTTTAAAAAATGCACATTTCAGATGTTTGAACAGAGAAAACAATCCATACGTTAATCAGTAAGGGAAATGATTATCAAACAAAAAAAAAAGAAACCCGAGCTTTTCCTTTAATATGAGGTCAAAGGTCAAGGTCTGAGCTTGTCATCTGTGAGGTCAAGGCGAGGACAAGGAGCGAGATGGCGTCTGTCGTGTCTCTGACCTCACACGTCCAGCTGAAGGACGACCGCGAGGTCCCTACATCCACCCACCCCTCCACCCAGTCGATCTGAAGTGTTACATTACACCCACCTCTCAATTCCCATCATCCACCTCTCCACTCGTCTCTCTCTGTACATCCTATCCTCCTCTCTCCCTCCTCTAACTTTTGCCTGACACGCCATCTCTGCTTTTATTTTTCCCCCATCCCTCCCTCCCTCCCTCCCTCCCTCCTCCCTCCCACCCCCCCCACTCCCCCCTGGTCCGTCTCTGTTTTGATTCTCCCAGTTTTCACTTCCCTTTCGCTCTGTTATACGACCCAAACTATCGGCTCCCCCTGCCCTTCCTCCATCGCTCCGTCCCCCCTCCGGTGGGTCATACAATCCCGTCTCCCTCCCTCCCTCCCTCCCTCCCTCCCTCCCGTCTCCATACAGTAATGATTCAGAGAACCTGAGACCACTCTGGAGAGAGAGAGGGGAAGAGAGATGGGACACAGGCAGAAGAACGATGGCCGGATCAATACCTTTTAACAGGAAGGTGCTCTCAGTTCAGGTTATAGATCTGTGACACACACACACACACACACACACACACACTCACATATGAAAGGCATGTACTCAACATGCATGTACACTTGCATGTAAACTTATTCACACTTTCAAATGCACTTTTTTTCTTTCTCTAGCTGTGCGACACACACACACACACACACACACACACAAGTCTGCACAAGTATCGTTATTCATTGTGGTCAGCCCGACCCGAACCCTGACCAGGACCTCAGAAATGACGTTTTGTCTCACCAGGGCCGGGCGTCGGTCCCCAAGAGGACGACTGGTCCCGATAGAGAAAAGTTCACACAAAAATGCATGTGCACGCACACACACAGACAGACACACACAGTGGGAGTGTGTGTAATAATCACCCACCAGCCCTTAAGCTTTGGATTAATTTTCATGTCGGTATAATTCCTAAATTCCTTAAAAAAAAAAAAGAACTGCTTGATCAAATCTTTCATCTCCTTAATCTTTTGTTTTCTGCCGAGAACGACGGACAAAACTTTTCTCTGAACTGCAAATAATGAAAATGAAGAAAATAAAAAGCAGGCGCAGGTAACGCCACCGTGCGCCTTCATCCACCTGCAGCTTTGTGCTGGAGTTGTGCAAACAAACTGAGGCTGTCTGGTTCTGCAGCTAAACATTCAATCTTTTCACATCTCATTTTGTCCGCGGTGGTTGTTTTAACGCAGCACCTCCAGCATCGATCCCGGCTTCCCGTGTCCCTTCAATTCCATTAGCCACGCTTCATTATTTTTGCAGAGTTGTGCAATTATGTACTTTGAGAATGAAATCAACCAAGGGGCAAATTGCTGCGAGCGGCGCTGGATTGATGGCACTCGGCACGCCACGTCGGATTCTCGCAGGATCCCCGTCAGCCCTGCTCCGCGGCGAGGCTTTTCGCCCGCTGAAGCAGATTTCTGCTCGTGCCGCTGAAGAGGGTGGGAGGCGGGCGGAGCCAAGATGCATAAAAAACGATATTTATAGAAATATTAAAGGGGAAATACAGAGGTCGTAGAAAAAAAGAAGAAAACTGAGGAGAGAAGAATCGACAAAAATATTCAATCCCATGTATTTGGGAGTGACTTTTTCACACCTACTTCATGGGCTACTGGTTTTTCTAATGCAATATATAAATTAATAACTTATAACTAAAATACAGCAATCGAAATGCTGATTTGGATGTTGATCACCATGGCAACAGTCACAGCATCATAACTCCACATACAAGACAGAGAAAGAAGAGAATGAGTGAATGATGCTAACTCAGCGCAGAGATGTGCCGACTCGCCGTCCGTTTCTCTTCCGGGCGAATCGGATCGGCTCCGATCTCGAGGGCCCTCGGGAGTCCGTAAGGTCGCCCCGAATGAACGAACAGAACCGCGTCGGCAAAAAAAAAACCCTCACCGTTCAAACCCGTGAGCTGAGGCACATAAAGCTGTTTCTTTAAAACAAACATCATTCCCTCGGTGACACGGACACGTCGGCTCATCCGTTCCCGACACAAATCTAAATCTGCGCGACCTGCAGATCACACAAACGCACATCTGCTTCCTCACATCTCGTCCGTGAGCCTGTCAAAATCCTTCTCATGAGAGTGAAAGCAATAATGGACCACCCCCCTCACACACACACACACACACACACACACGACGGCCGGGAAGAGAGGGATGAAAAAGGAGAGAGAGAGTGAGTAAGCATCCGAACTTTAATTTGAGCTGGAGAGTCACGACCCGAGCTCTGGCCCGTCAGCCAGACTGACGTGAAAATCCCTCTTAGAATTGGACCAACGGCGAAGGGGAAAAAAAAACAGAGCAGAAATTCAGCAGAACACGACTCGGCTCAGCACGCATCCTCCTCCTCCTCCTCCTCCTCTTCCTCGCTGCTCAAACGAGGCCTCCTGATTTGTCCTCTTTGATTTTCTAAGGTTTTATCGCCACGTGAATCTGAGCGAGTCTGACGCCGCCTGAGCCTCAATGAAAACAGACACGCTCACGCCGGAGGGCGGCGGAAAGTCGAAGCAGCGCTCAAGCAGCTGTAGCAGGAAGCGTCTCGAGACCGTAAACCCATTTACAAGGCCGCTTCATATTCATCATCATGTCGTATCATTAATCTTACGTCTATATTTAATGTACCAACGTCGAGGCTGAGCATTTGTTAACCCAGTTACGTCTGCTAATAAACTTTTGTTTTCGTGACTCGATGTGCCGGATGATGAGTCATGTCGTGGCTCCTCGGCCCTAATCCCGCCCCGCGCTTCCTCTCGGCTCACGGCGGCCCTGGATTACATCATGTTCCCACACTCGTCCCGCGGCATAATTTCACCCTGTTTGAGGGAACGGACGGAGGTCAAGGGCAGTGTCCCAATACAGAAAAAATAATTTAATAAAAGGTTTTTCCAGCTTCTTCTTAACATACGGCTCATTTTCCAGTTTAAGGCTTTTACAAAACATAGTAAAGTGAATCGAACCAACGCTGCTCAAGGAAAAAAATTTAAAAATGGAGTCTGAACAAAACGTGTAACAGACAAGATTATTTCAAAAAGAGAAAAGGAAACAGGCCATTGTTACAGCTCAAAAGACACACTGTGTGTTGGTTGTTTTTTTTTAAAGAATCAGATCAGGATTAAAAAAAAAAGTTGTTCTGAGGTTCAAAAAAAAAGAGTAAATGAAAGAAATGTGAAGAACCTGAGACAACGTCTAACTGAGGAACCTGCTGGGTTGTTTTTGGACCTGAGCTGGAGACAAAGTCTAACCCGCCGGGACAAAGACGGGCGTGTTGGACACAACGCGACCCCGTCACTGCGCGTCTGCAGATGCGTTCGAGAACATGAGTCGACTTTTCGGCCTCTGCGTCTGCAGCGTTTTCAGCGTTTTCACGAGAGTCCTCGAGTCCAGAGCCGTGACGCTGCGATTCCAAGCTACGGAGCGGATGGTTCCCAAAAATAGTGCGGGCCTCGTTAAATATTTCAGTAACTCAGATGGCAGCACGAGGAGGAGGAGGAGGAGGACGAGGAGGAAGATGAAGGGGAGAAAGGAAACTTGAAAAACGAGCCCCAAACAAACACAGGCGCAGGGTGAAAAGCAGCGTGCAGAGGCGTCTCGAACGCTTCTTGATCTTCGCTCTTGTTTAGGCCGACGCTGCTGTGTGTAACTGCGCTGAGAGACTGGGATGAAGAGACGGAGACAGGCGGAGACAGGCGGAGACAGACGGAGACAGACGGAGACAGAACCAAAGAAAATAACACAGAGAGAGAAAATACGCTTTAAAAGAAAAAGGGAAAAAAACCCGCACAGTTACAGTTGCCATGTTTTGGATACAAACAACATTAGGGCTGCGTTCGCAGGCGCACACACTCATGCACACACACACACACACACACACACAAACCTTGTTCAATCCCAAACCACATTCCCTGCCTCATCAAATCTAATGGAGCGCTGGGTTCCCACTGGTTCGGGGCTGGAAATGGATTTTATGGCTGGAAATTTGAGGAAGCTGAGAGCGGCTGAAACGTACAGAAACTGCACCGTCACACAACATGAACACAACTTACACGCTACTTCTTTTATTCGTTTGCAGCCAATTTTCCCATTCAGCACAGATTAAATAACTTTTTAAATAATTTGACTAAGCTCTTTATTTGGGCAGCGTCTGGTAAACATCAGTGAACGTTTGTTTTTGTGCGCTCATGTGTGCGCAGCAACACACTTTGTGGCGTGGGGGGGTATTTAAAGATTTTAGTGGATTATTTATAGTGGAGAAAATATGCTGCTGTTTCAGGGCCATTATCTTTATATATATATATATCTGATATACGCACAAAAAGAGTTCTCCGCTGATTGTCAAAGCCTGGTGCCTACATTACCCACAATGCAACAGTCCCTGAAATTCAGTAAAGTTCATATTTGTGAGTAACTTAAGAAGAGGATGAGAAACAGAGAAAAACAAAAGACAGATGGGATTAAGTGTGATTATATCTCAGAAACAGAAGCTGCCGCGCCTCCGTGCCGCCATCTTTGACATGACGTCACAGAACGTGAGGCGGACGCACACACGCACACACACACACACACACACACACACCCCTGGGAGGAGGGTTTCCACTGCTTAGCGCTGGAGGCTGGTTCGTATTGATCTGTTCCAGGAAGTGCACGCTGCGGTCAGTCTGTCGTCCGGCTATTTATGACCGACTCTAATTCTCTCCGTCCATCCATCAGCTGTCCATCAGTTCATCCATGCACCCCCACCCCTGACACACACACACACACACACACACACACACACACACACAGGGATTTGAGGGTGCGGCGCGGCAACAGACTTTGTCTTGCTCGCTAACACGTAGCATCGGTAAACTGCACCGTCACAGTGTGGACGGTGTGTTCGTCACCGGTATATCCATAACACACAAACAGGAAGTCAGTCGTCGTGTGTCGATCTATAAGTCGATCTATAAGTCGATCAGTTTGTGTTTATTCATAGGAATCGATTCCGAAGCTGCGCGGCTCCATTAAAACCATCCAGACACCGAGCGTTTCCCAATAACCATCCGTACACTACTTTGTTTGTGGGAAGGGCTCCGCCCCGGCACCACCCATCCCTCCCTCCCTCCATCCGTCCATTAACCCTCCGTGTCATTAGTCCACTCGTCCCTCCACCCGCACCCCCACCCCCCCCAGCCATCCCTCGCTCCTCTCCCTCCTTTATGAGGGCTGATGTTTAGCTCTCATTAGCGAACCATTCTCTCTCCTTCTCCTCCGCCCTCCACCCCTCCACCCCCACCAATCGCCATCGCCTTAAGAGGATCCAGGGAGTACATTAGCAGATTAAAAACGTGAAGGAGCGCGTGCCAGCTCCCTCCAGCTCCTTCCTCCCTGCGTCTTCCTCTTCCTCTTCGCCTCTCTCCTGAGTGCCGGCTACGTCTCGGCCCGAATGCATTTTTTCCTCCTGTAAAAAAATTCCCAAAAGCGTTCCGATTCTCTTCCCGTCCGGCTCTCTTTCCATCGGCTGTCGTTTCCACGGGAGCTTCTTGCTCTCCAGTTGATGTTTTCATCCCTCCTTCCCTGCTTTACCGTCGGTGAATATTCATTTCGCTCGTTTTATTTCGTTGGGGGTTTTTTTTCCAGGGGAAGCCGATGTGCAGCTGCGCTCACAACCCCCACCGCACTTTAGTAAACCGTCGGCAAGTCTGACTTGTACAGTGACTCAGCAGCGAGGTCTGAAAGTGGAAATCACAGGGACAGATGCACTGTCAAGTCTCTGGCATTAAATGACAGACGGTTTGGGAAGGAGCGTGTTTTTTTTTTTTTTTTTAAATGCAAATAAATTTTTCTTGTGTACTAAACCAAACTACAGTCAGCCGTAAGTCTAGAAGCGTCAAATAAAGATGTAATAAAGATTAACTGCAGCATAAACTATCAACTAAGACCTAAAGTACGCAAACCTTACGAGTGCACTCGCTTGTGGCTGTATATTTTTTTTATAATATAACATAAACGCTCCACTTTACAGCGACTCGTAACCAACGGCAGGGCAGACAAAAGAGAAAGGTGAATCATTTCATGAACGTTCCTCTGGGAGATTAAAACCGACTTTTATTTTAAAGTCAGTCTGAAGAATACAGAAAGATGTGGAGAGAAACAGAAGCTGAGATAAATGGAAATATGAGGTCCAGGATACAGAGAGAGGGAGACAGAGACCGACGGACAGGAAGAGGAAAAAAAAAAAAAAAGAAAGAAAGAAAAAGAAACGGAGAGAGAGAAGCAAAGAGGAGACAGAGGAGCACAGAGAGAAACCGACAAGGCTCGGCCTTGTGACAGCGGAGGAGGACACAGTGGGGCTCTGTGTGTGTGTGTGTGTGTGTCTCTGTGTGTCTATCCATGAGCTGCAGTGACGCATCAACACACTGACTGCATACAAAATGTGCATGTGTATGTATAAATGCATGAATTCCACTGACACATCAGTGACTGTATATGTATGTATGTATGTGTGTGTGTGTGTGTGTGTGTGTGTGTGTGTGTGTGTGTGTGTGTGTGTGTTCCTCTATTCTTGACACACACACACACACATTCTTTCTGACATGTGAGCATGTATTGTACTGCAGTCGTTTCATAACTTATCACAGTGTGTGTGTGTGTGTGTCTATTTTCTCTCCACAGTCATGTGACCTGCAGCTCAGTGGAGTCATGTGACATGAACAGTGGGTTTTTGTTTGAGCTGTTCCCAGAGCTGTTCCTTCATCCGGACACAAGAAGTTTCCTTAACTTAATAAAACTTGAACCAGTTATTTTTGGGAACATTCATAATTAATGTTTTTAAACTGTAGGGTCGACGGCACCGTTTATTCCCTGCTTAAGTCACATTACGAACCATGAGAAGTTACTTATTTTTACATACAAATACAGTATGTTCATATTTTGTTGTTGTTGTTGTTGTTGATCACGTGTGGTTCCTCCTCTGCCTCAAGTCACTGGTCAACATTTAAGATTCTACAACAGAAAACAGGAAATAAAACCTCACTATTGGCTAATGTACAGTACTAACACTGATATTGAACTGCAACACACTGGAGAGTAGATCACGCACACACACACACACACACACACACACACACACACACACACACACACACACACACACACACACTGTCAGTAATCCGACTGAATATTGCTGCACTCCTGAGGACCTTTAATTAAAAACCCAAATCAATGGCTGTTTCTCATCTTGGCTCTGCAGAGGCTCGTGTCAGCGCACTACACTGACCTGCGTCTGTCTCACACACACACACACACACACACACACACACACACACAGGCAATCACGTGCACACACACACACACACAGACACACATATTTGTCTGCGTCACTCCAAACTCCCGAGATTGGAACAAGCTTGATAGATGGATTCCACAGAGGCTGTGTGTCAACCATAGGTCAGACACATCACACACACACACACACACACACACACACACACGCTCCCAAATGAATGCACAGGCACGTACACACAGACACACACACTCCTCACAGCTTCATCTGATTGAAAACAACCATTCCCAGACGCTGGGTAAATAAAAGCCGGAGGTGCTTTACCGTGATGACGCCGCGGCGCCAACAGGTGCAGATTTGATTTGGGCGTTTCATTAAGCGGCGACTCGACGGCCGCGAGCCACACCGTGTAATTTTCCGTATTTTTATCCTGGCGCGAGACAAAAACGCGCACGTCAACCCGAACGCACACGCACGCCGCAATCCCCCGAGTTCGACGCTGTTAAAACGAGGCATCGAAATGTTTATTGCTCCGGACATTTTTCCTCTGAACCTTAAACGTTCCGTAATGGATCGACTGTAACGGGCGACCAGTCCCAGCGGCCGACGGGAAATAAGAGCCACCGATCGCCACGTTCCCGGGGATCGGAGAACGCCGTTGGTAAAAGGCCTCGACGGCGTCAGCCTCCAGAGAAACGCTCAAGACGTCCATCAGCGAAGTGAGTGACGAAGTGAAGCGTCTGATCTGCAGGCTGAACACGTTTCTATGCGTTTCTGTTCTTGCTCTGTTAGCATTAGTCGATCATTGGGGGAAAAAAACACCAAAAGATAGAGAATAAACAATGAAATCAGACATTTATTATTTCTTCATGATTTTGAAACACTTAATTTAAGAAACGACCTATTTCACGTCCGCCAAAATGCCAAAAAATCTTCGATTAGCCGAACTTAGCTGCTGCGGCTTCGTAGCATCTTCATCATCTCTTCTGCGCCAAGATTTGTTGTCTGTTTCCAAGGCAACGGCACCGCCGGTGCACCCGGACACGTGGTGCTTGCATGAGACAGGTGGCACAAAGGATGGGGCCGTTTCCTGCTCCTGCTCTTCCTGCTTTTCTATTTGTTTTCATTTTTAAAAATTATTTATTCCTATTACGTCTTATTGACCAGACAGACGAGGAGGGAGAATCGGCTCCCTCGGTTTAGCTGTAAACTTTTTGACTGAACAAACACTCGTCCTCTCTTTTCTTTTCCTTTTCCAAGAACGTTCCCCGGAAGTTTGATTTCACAGGAGCAAGTTTTCTAGCAAGTCGCTCTACGTCCACAGACTTTGTTGTTTTGTTTTTTAAATCAATTTGTTGGGGGGAGGATTGATCGCCGCTGCGGCTACACAGCAAGGCCGCTCCGCCAACAAACACATTTTGACACAATCGATGTTTTCAGGGTCTCGGTGACTTGCATTAAACTGGAAAAAAAAAAAATACGGCGAGCTGTCCCCTCCTGTCTCGACGCTGTTTGACCCACATCCCCCGGCTGCGTGTGAGCATCTGAGCGGCCGCCTGCTCCTGCATTAGATATGAGCGACTGTTCGACTCCATCACGCGGGGGGAAGGGAGAGCGCGGGGCGGAGCGGCGGGGGAACGCCAGAACCGCCTGGAAACCGGAGTCCCGCTCGACGGACTGGACTTCGTTCGTTTGTCTCCGACAACATCCCGTAAAGAGCGGCTCAGCGAAACAAAAAGATGACATCTACTCGCTCGTGCTAACGTCTTTTGGCGCACTTCTTAAACAGAACAAAGGGGATTGCGCACAAAAATAGGTTGGAGAGAATGGCATGGCGCATCCTCACAAAAAGGCAGCGCTTAAATCCGCTCTTTACCCCCGCTGTGACAAACGCAGAATCCCTGAAACGCACACTGCTTCTGCACGTACTGCGATACGTGAACAAAGATCGCTTTAGTGCTTCAATGTTGAGGAAACGGCGGCCGGTTCGTCCGGCGGGGCGGGCGGGCTTGGGTTTAATGACACTCATCTCTCCGTGGGAAGAAACGCCCTCTCGCCGCCGCGCTCGCGAGCCGCTCGCCAGCCGCTCGATGGGGTCTCCGTTTCACAAAGCGCCTGGAGAGACGCGCCGCGAAAAAAAACCCGCGCCTCGGAATCTGAAAGCTGCTGATGTGAGCCAAACGCAGAGATACGGCGCCGTGTGGCGCTCGGCGGCGAGGGAGAACGCTGCTGTGAAACAGAGCGGAGGGCCTCAAAGAGATTCACATCGACTAAACGCACACACACACACACACATGCACACACACACACACACACACACACACACACACACCTCGCCCTCCCTCCACAGTGAGTTATTAACCTACAACCTTCACTATCTGATGGCTCCTCACCGCCATCACTCTCAGGCTCATTTCTGTCTCCCTCCTCCTCCTGTGTCTCACCCCCCCCCGTGGTGGCGCGTGGTGACACCCGGCCGAGAGAAAAGAGAGAGAGAGAGAGAGAGAGACAGGTGGATTAAAGGAGCCGACGGAGGGACGATAGGTGAAGAAAAAAAAGGAGTCGCAGACGTCGCACACAATCAAAACCTGTCGTGAGGTTCCCGCGGCTTTAAAAATGTTTCAATCAGCTAAATGGAACGTAAACGCGGCGGCGGGTCACGCGGCGTAAACTGCAGAGCAATCGCAACCATAAATATCTTTCTGTCGCTCGGCTTTACTCATCAGGCCGCCCGAGCTCCTTTAATTAACAAATTGCCCTGAAAACAAGTCGGCTAGCTAATAAATAAATCGGCGGATCGAGAAAAAGGAGGCGAGCGCACATGATGCAGACTGAGATGTCTCCTCAGAGGAGAGACACATGTGAAGATGACAAAAAAAAACAACAAACTGCTCATGAGGAGAGCGTAGAGGAAGAGAGAGCGATAAAAATCCTCTCATTAATGTCTGAATTTCAATTAATGCTGACCTGGATTTCTGTGAGGGAGAGAGAAAACGAGGGGGGGGGTTACATAAGAAGGCGTCTCGTGGAAAATATGTTGTTGTTGTGTGTCTGCCGATGTGAACAATGCGATCGTTCTCCGACCCGTGGGCTGGACCGGAGCCTCGGTGCTGCCCCGGGTTGAACCGGCTCCACAGAACGCCGTGTTATTTTCCCCGCCTCCTTTCGTTTCGCCGTTCCCGTGTTCTGCCGCACACAGCGGGTTGTGTTGTTGTGCCGCCTGGCGTTACACAACACAACATCGGCGACACGTCAGACTCACAACTTGTGTACGGTCGGCTGGTCAAATTAAGCGTAAACTCTCAGTGAGACCTTTCATCCGTCTCTTCGCCCAGATTCTGACGCTCCCACATCACACGTGTTGTGTTGTTGCTGCGTCACACGTGTTCAGGTGTGCGTCACCCTTTGATCTTGGAACTGCAGCTATCTGATCTACTCTCAGCCGTTTCATCGTTTCAGTGTGACGCTGCTCTGCGCGGCCCCGCTGGTGCTCGACACTGATTGGTGTTCGCCTCGCGCAGGAGGCGGCGACAACAAGCGAACACAACAAGCAATGCCGCTACCATCCGGGCTACGAAACGGTCGCACAATTCGTACGTTGCTCCGTGGGACTCACAAAGGTTTGTGAAAAACGTTACAGCTGGATGAATTAATAAACACATCAGCGCTGGTAACGTCCAAAGCAGAAAAAAATTAAAACTCACAACAAGTGTTGGTTTGAAAGACACACCATAAACCCCTCCACACACACACACACCAGATCCTGAACCCCTTCCGTCATGTGAAAGTTGAATTTCAAGCTCTTTCTTTGAGCGTACTGGAGATGAAAAAAATGTAAAAAGAAAAAGCATTTGCTTCAGGAACCCCCGCGGTGCCACCGGCCTCATTAAAAATGCCGCCTCAACATCTAAGTTTGTCTGGAGCACTTGAATTTCAGGACGCGAGTTTCTGGCACACGCAGCAGATTAAGAGTTTGCCTGACGACAAACCAAAACCGCGGCCGGAAATAATAAAAACTGATTCAATGACACGTTGAAAAATCATTTAAGAAACACGATGCTGACACAGCAAAAAAGCACGGACGTGTAAACGTATGTTACGGAAGGACATCAGACATCACACCTACAATAACTAAAGCACAACAAACTTTTAGGTTTGACTGTACAAAGTCTACACATTCAACACATTTAATGCTAAACATGTATCCATGACTGAAACATCCGATTTACAACTTTAATCCAGTTTGTCCAGATTTCTCCAGTATCTGGGGGCAGGACCCATAACTACAGACAACACTGATCTAAACCCCCTAAAGCAAATGATTTTATTTATTTATTTATTTTTGGGGGGGTCATTTGGGTGAAATATTTTCATATCTCCTTGTAAATCTGATTTGATGGCCTCATTAGCAAATGGCTGCCATTAGCATAAATTAGGAGCAGGGTTTGTGTCCATAACGTTTTTTAGCTCTGTGTTTGGTCTCCTCCACCTCCTGAGGGAAACACGTGGCTCTTTAGCTGCCGAATGCTCCACTGATGATGTCCGAAAGCGACGCCACTAAAGTGAAACGCTAACAGCGAGGTGAACGGCGTAAAAAAAAAAAAAAAATATTGATTATAGCCTCTTTAAAGTTATTGATGCAGGTGAAGCTGCACAGTCACAGCAGCGCGAGACTTGGCCGGCCTCACGCACAGTTGTTACGCATCCACGTCCCAGTTGTCTCCCAGTTCTTCCCCCGTCCGCCCCTCGAGAGTTACAGTAGGTGGATTTAATCAGCAAAAATCAATAGAGGGATTGCAGCTTTCATCTGAATTCTCCGGGGGCTTTTTTTTTTTTTTTCCCCTCCACCCTCACACGTGTGGCAGGACTCGAGTTCAGCCAGGTTCGTTCCCCGCGCAGCTTCTTTTAAGAACAGGCCGCGCTAATTTGTTTAGCATCCAAGAAGTCACACTGTCGGCCCGGGGCCTCGCGCAGGCGAGGACGCGATCGGTATCTGCTCCTTTGATGATGGCGGCCCCAAGTCTAAAAGAGGAGGCTGTTATCTACGATTGGTTACACGGACATACAGGCAAACACGTATACACAGGATATCGTTTATCTGCGATTAGACACACACACACACACACACACACACAATCGGGCATGCTGCGTTTCCCAGCTGCAGGGCTGAGAGCTCGCTGTCATCTTTGAACTCTGAGCGTTGATGGAAACAGCATAAATTAGCATTAATCCCCAAAAATGTGCGCATACATTGTTGTGTGTTGGCCTTTGTGCGCGACTCGATCCATACTGTGTAATCACTGTGAGTAAACGGAGCTGTGTGTGTGTGTGTGTGTGTGTGTGTGCAGATATTCCAGCTGCTGTGTGCATTTTTCTGTGTATGTGCTGGCGCTCGGCCGCTGCAGTGCGTATACTGTACACGCGTGTGTGTGTGTGTGTGTGTGCCGGCACGTGCGTCGCTAACGAGCCGTGCTGACACCCCCCCCCCCCACACACACACACACACACTCCAGACTTATCACAACAACCACGGGTGCATTCCTTGATGCTACAACAACAACAACAGGCCAAAGGCGCTGGACTTTTTTTTTTTACCCCCCTCCCCTCGCTCGCTCGCTGTGCCGCTGTTTGTCTGCCCTATAAATAGGCCATTACTTTGAAATGTAAGTATGCTTCCTAACCCCCCACCCCTCTCACTCCCGACCCCCCCCCAACCCCCCCCCCACCACAGACGCACACGCAGGAGCGTAAACACACAATCAGCCCAACAACCCAACAACAGAGCCCAGATTAAACCCTCCTTTTTAAAGCACGTTGCAGTGAGTGTAGTGTGTGTGTCTGTGTGTGTGTGTGTGGAGGGGGGGGGGCAACATCACGGGGCTGTTTGATGTGGCTGGTTGATATGCAGCTTGTGATGTTCGGTTGTGTGAATGAGCGCGTCAGTGTGCGTCGTCCTCTCACAGTGAATCTGCCCCATGGAAAAAAAAACGAATGGACGCACAACTAATCAGGACATGCGACGACAACTGGAGCTGCAACAATTCACCGGTTAATTAAATAATAGTTTTGATAACTGATTTACAGTTCAGTCTTTCTAGCTATGAATAATAATAATGATCTTTATTCCGATAGCACTTCCTTAGCACACACGCCCAACACCTCCACCAACTTTTGACAGAATGAACAAAGAATCGTTCATTCTGTCAAATTAATATCTCTACTCATTTTCACTTTCTCACCGACACATTTAGATTCTGTGTAGTTTTGATATCACGACTTATTCGATTCTGCATTAAAAAAAACAACACACAGTGCCACAGTTCTGGTTTAATATGGCGTCAGATCTGACATGACCTGGTAATTTATTCTGCCTGTATGTGTTCACGCTCTTTAACGTGCTAATATCCACTGCAGATACATAAAAGAAGTAAAGATGCTTTATCAGATACTCCATCATCTTTAGATATATATTTTTTTTTTTGCTAATAGCTCATTTTTCATACTTTCATACAACAGCTGCAATATTAAATTCCACGGTTTGATTTCAGGGATAGATATTTAGAAACGTTGGCTCCAAGGTTTTCTCTCTCTGTGTGACGGATGAAGTCTGGTTTGCTGCATGCAAGATGACGCCGCGTGTCGGGACAAAATATTATTCCTACTTCCTTAGTTCAATACACATTTATTATAAAATTATGAGGGGACGTTGTGTTATTATGGGCTGTAAAAAAAACCATAACATCCTCCATCTTCCTGTACTGTTTCCTACCGCGCAGCAGATATTCTGACCTCAGTGCCGAGTCTTAAGGAGTCCCAGCGCTGCCTCGGTGAGGCCTACGTGAGTCACAGCACTGGACTCATCACTTCTGTCCTCTCAGATCAATAAAGCCTCATCTCGTTTAGAGCCGGGGAAGTCAGTCAATTAGCCCATCGACAAAAAACAACAATTATTTTGATAACCAGTTAAATGCCGTAAGTAAATTTTTCAAGCGGGAAAAAAACCAGAACTTGTTAAATGTGACAAACTGATGCTTTTCTTTCTCTTCTGCTTTTTCTTTTCTGAAAAACAAATCGCTGCAGCTCGACAATATCATTTTATCTGGTGGTTTTACCCTCACATGGAGTACCGCACGGCCCTGTTGGAGCTTCACGGTCTCCTCCAGAGTTTTTCTATAAGTGTTGCACCAAAACGCATCACGGGATCGCTCTGCCTCTTTCCCCACATAGGATTACTTTCGGCCGAGTATTATAGCCCTCTGGTGAGAACACGAGGCGATCAGACCTCGCCAAATTACTGAGCCACAACACTCCCCCCACTGTAAAAGATAGCGACACCCCCCCCAACTCTAAACACACACACACACACACAGGGAGTCAGATAACCGCCAGAAGGTACACTATAGTTTGAGTGGTTTCAGTCTCCAAAGACAAGCCTTGGAGAAGAAGGGGCCATATGCCACCCAAATTTTATGTGATGTGATGTGTGTGTGTGTGTGTGTGTGTGTGTGTGTGTGATGGGGGGGGGGGGCACTTGAGTGGTCCAGGGAGCCTCCGGTGGCCCCACTCCAAGGGGGTTTGACTTATTCAGTGAGGAGCAGGGTGTAAGCAGAGGTAATTCAATTGTGCTTTATAATGAAAATAAGACAAAGTGGGTCCGAGGCGGGTCTGAAGGGAAACGTTATCTTCCAGGTCTGAATGACGGGGGGGGGGGGGTCAGCAGCGCGCGTCTCTCGCCTTTAATCGCCGACCCTGGTTCGTCGGGATCGGCTCCGCGCACCCAGCCTCGCGCCGCGGCCCGCAGCAGAGCGCACTTCGTCGGAAGTTAAACTCCGACGCTCGCCGCTCGCTCCATCCCCGCCGGAGGAGCTCGCTGCCGACAAAACGTGCAACAACAACAACAAAAAAACACACACACACACACAATCCAACTCCGCCGCCTCACCAGCCCCGCTGCGCTTCATCCGCCGTGCACATGGTCGAGCCCGCCAGCGCTGACACACATTTTTATGCATCTTTTCTTTTTTTCCCCATTTAATTCTAAAGGAAAGATGCGATCGGGGGAGCAGAGATTCTCTTACCGTGCAGAGGAGGAGTGAAAAGACGGAGGGGCGGACGAAGAAATTATAAATCCTTAGTTTGGTGCCCGCATCGTCGGTCGGGACCGCGAGGAGGTGGAGGATGAGAGGGAGCGTGCTGCTACTGTGTGAGGGAATAATCCGACTGTCAGTGACAATAAACCGGAGAGGAGGAGGAGGAGGAGGAGGAGGAGGAGGAGGAGGAGGAGCCGAGGAGGGGAGGGGAGGGGGGGCTGCTACCCCATCCAATTAGAAACAGTGAGATTGATTGTTACAGGAAATAAGGCAGTTAGTGTTGAGAGCTGCTGCAGCTGATTGATTGGAGTGTGTGTTTTCCTTTTTTGTTTGATTAGTGTAATTTATATATATTTAAAAAAACAACTACAAAAATAACACAGTGATCTCAGTCATTTAAAGCATGTGTGCAGATAACTGGCAGCTCTCACATTTTTCCTCCATGTCCCCTGTATGAAATGCAGAGATTAGCGGAGCCCATTTCCATATGCTGAGCTGGAGCTGCCAGTCTGCACCACCTCCTGCACCACCTGCTGCCCCCTACAGTGGGCAAGAGGTAATTAAAGAGAGGCAGGGGGAGTTGTTTTTTTTTTTACCTTATGTTCACGTAAGTGCTTTACATCAGCATATTTTTATTTTCTAGTTCTTCATTGTATTCATGAACACAAATCATTTTATTTAGCAATTATTTTTTAATAATTTTTAAGCCCTTGTTGGAGGCATCTATATTTGTTTGGTTGATTTTTTTTTGTTTGTTTTTTTGTTAACATGCTTTTATTTTCTGTGTGAAATATGATTTTTTTTTTATGAGCACGTTTCTTAATTCCAAATGTAAACATGTACTACAACAACTGTAACAGAAAATAATCAGATGTAACATGTAAATGTATAAAAATAGATAATCTCTTGATTTTTGACTGTTTGCACTGTAAATATTTTTGATTTGCACATTAAAGCCTGTGAGCACTGACAAAAACATAATCACATGATACAGTGGATCTGAACCTGGAGGTCAGAGACCCCGCACACCGACACGATCAGCGGGTCAAACTCCGGCCTTTCCTACACCCCCCCCCCACCCCACCCCCACCCCACCCCCACCTCCCCACCTCCCCTCGTGCCACAACATTAGCGCTCAGCTGTCAAACGGGTTAGAGAGCAGGTGCAGCGGAGCTCATTACCGCTGTCAAGGATGCTTAGCATACTGTACGGGCGGGTGACAAAATGAAGGAAAACACAAAACAAACCTAAGGTGTCTTACTGCACAAACCATACAGTGACCCCCCATGTGGAGGGACGGGGGCCATCAACAGCCAACCAGGCATGCGTAACGAAATCAAACGACATCATGCCCACTTGTAATTACCCCCCGAGCGTAAATGTGAGGTCGCCCTGCCTCCTTCCTGTAAACACAGGTTACCGGGTCATGATTAAAGGTGGGAGCTGCAGGGATTGATTCTCCCACGAGGCTACCAGTGTTTTCAAGCTCTTATCCAAACTTTCCTCGTCAACTTTTCTGTGCGTTTATTTGAGTTGTTTGTTTTTTTAAGTGTCTGACGAACATCTTCTTCCATCCTCCGTCTTTCTGAACGTTCGGGCAGTGGATCAAACCACACGCTGTGTTTCCCGACTTTGTTACTGATCAGTGCTACACAAACCGGCTTTTGCCGACAGAGAAGCGCACACGCGGTCTCCACCGGCGCACAACAACCGCCCCGGTATGTCAGGGCTTAACCATCAAAGTGTATGAAGAGGGAACAGTGCGCTGCCATGCCGGCTATGTCCCCATCAACATAATGGGGCTGGTATGTGGGTGTGTGCTTGTGTACAGCTATTGTTAACATAGTTATATTAGGAGCAGGAGGTGTGTGTGTGTGTGTGTGTAGGTGGGTGAGAGTGAGGAAGACCAGTGACATGTTGAAGAGGCCCTAAAGAGGTAGGAAAGAAATGGCTAAACAGGTGTATGACACACACACACACACACACACACATACATGGGGTGGGCACTAGAGTGGTGTGTGTGTGTGTGTGTGCATTGTGCATGCGTGTGTGCGTGTGGGGGGGGGTGTTCCTAATATAACTATGTTGACAATAGGGGCAAGGAGATACAGAGGTGAAGTGTGTGTGTGTGTGTGTGTGTGTGTGTGTGTGTGTGTGTGCATGTAAGACTGACAAATAAACACCCGCCTGACAGCCGGAGGGACACACACCATAAGAGACATTAGAAGACAGAGGAAGCCTGTCAGACATGTTAAGTGGGGGCAGAGCGCCCTCTGCAGACCAAACCTGGTATTACAGTAAGACGCTGCGTCCACGTTTTCACACCACAGTGTTTTTTGTTTTTTTTAAACAGCTGGTTACTTTGACTTCTCTCCTTTAACTTAAACAACCACATAACACGACCCCGCGCACCAGCGGCAGCTCTACGTCGTCACGGTAACAGTGGTAACTGCGTATGACACGAAGGTCGTGGCTTTAAAAGAGCAAACAAACTAACTTACAGCACTGTCCTACGTCCCGTGCTTCGTCGACCCATTCTCCCCATCCTGACCTCCTCCTCCTCCTCCTCCTCCTCCTCCTCCTCCTCCTCCTCTGCTCCCAACTGCTGCCGCCACTAGAGGTCGTCTCACAGTTAAACATAACCACGGGTCACAATAATAAACTGCAGCCCAGAATAACCTACAGTAAGATAGCACACCTCGCTATTCATTTTGTTTGCTTATCTGTTAATAGTTATGTCTGTTTTTGCTTTAAATAAAAAATAATCCCGGGTATATTTTTTTTGTCATATTGGAAAATTTCAGTCAATAATGATGAAGAACAAACTGTTAAAAAAAACACAGCCTGCTCTGGAGGAGCACGGCATCCCGTTAACCTAACACTTCATGCCAGTGGATACGAAGGTGCAAACGTCTTTTCGCTTCTTGTTTTTGTACGTGAATCTCTACGGATTAAGATCAGGAATGACTGAAAGGAGCGTTTGAGCTCAGACCTCATGGCAGGTCTGTGAAAACATATGCAGACAAAACACATGGGTGTCCTAACGCTGTGACTTCCCCGAGCTGCCAGCAGATGGTGATGTCAGACCGCGGGAAGCAGAAATGAAACCGCTCTCCTGTTTTCCTCGGGCACGGAGAGGCGGAGAAGAGCGAGGTGAGGTGAAGGGTAAATGATGCGCGCCCTCCGGTCAGGACTGAAAATAGAGGTAATCTAAAC
Source organism: Psettodes erumei (assembly GCA_016785225.1). Classification (NCBI taxonomy): domain Eukaryota; kingdom Metazoa; phylum Chordata; class Actinopteri; order Pleuronectiformes; family Psettodidae; genus Psettodes; species Psettodes erumei. The sequence continues at coordinate 968,843 of JAFBJZ010000672.1, read as the reverse complement.
GCGCGGATCTTAATCGAGACGGCGCCGCATCACGAGCGGCTATGTGAGAGCGACGCTTAATGTTTAGCGTTTATTCATGTGAGGAGGAGGACATAAACATGGTGGGAAAGGGAGCGACGACGGGGGAATGTCATCAACCCCTTCACCTGGGAGCGCTTGTTTAGAGGCTCCTGATCGAGAGGAAACACGTCAGACGGGTGGAGTTTCCGGTGGGTCAAAAACCGATTGAGAAAGACGCACGAAAGCTCCAGCTGCGACTTGCACAGATAATGTCAGACGACAGATTTGCAGAAACGGCTTCTTCTTGTTTGTCGTCACGTCGCTTCGTTTGGATTTTGGGAAGATCCGAAACTCAATTTAATGACCCGCTGGCGCCGCCGATGGAGCGCGATGCCACGCAAACGGGCCAACGCGTTGTTCCCTGTCCAGAAAACCAAAGACAAACAGCGTTCATTTGCAGCCGGGGCAGTCACAGAAGTCAGCGTTAAAATACAAAAGGAGGAAAACAAAGTCAGCGCAAACAACAATTTATTTGTCTGCGCGGCTTGAAGACAAAGAAAATATACAGGCCTTGGAAGAACATATCACCTTCAAACAACCGGGAAGAAAAAACAAATCACAAAAATGTCACAGGTGTCAAAACAAAAAACAAAAAAAGATTCAACATCAGGAAGGAAAAGAGAATTTAAATTGAAACTGTGAAAACACAACAGGACAAAAACAAGTCTCTCTTCAGAGTCTGACATGCCGCTTTAATGAAGCTGCCAATTCACTGTCAATAACGACAAGGTCCACAATGAACCAGAACAAACCACAATGAACCAGGTGCTGCCGGCTCGGCTCGGCTCGGCTCGGATCCGGCCAGACTCGTCACCAATTAGCGCTTAAACCGGAGCAGTGAGCAGAGCGCGGCCTCTTCACAGACCTCGCCGTCAGCGAAGCGGCGCCAGGTTTGGTGAGTCGACAGCTCCGGGGGAGCGAGGCTCGGAGGGAGCGCTCGCCACTCGCCGAGCGAATGAAAACGGAGACGCTCTACAGGCTCGCAGATGTAAGACGGCGGACATTTTTACACGCCTGTTTCTGTTTCCGCTGCTCCGGCCACAAGAGCGACCAAGTAGGCCGCTCTGCTCTTGGCACACATTCTGAGGTTATCTAAATCAGCTGCTTAATCACTGATGGTGTTTGTCAACGCTCTCTGTAAACCTGCACGGCGCACCGCCGGTATCAAACTGGTGAGTCAAGGCTCAAGGGCTCATGATTGACATCACGCCTGTCATGAAACCCTCAATTTCCTGTCAGCTCTGACATAATTAGCAGGAGCTGCGGATGGTTGAGACGGCACAGGACGCCTAACTCCGTCTCTGCGTCGCCACCGTCAACCACCTGTCAGTCAGACAGAGGAGCGTCAGCAGCTACAGAGCCGGAGATTTCCCCTCAGGAGCTGCAGCTAAAACAGAGCTGTGAAAAAAAAAAGATGGCGGCCGGACAAATGATCCTCGTTTGGATGCTAACGTCGCTCCGTATGTGCTGGATTTGTAAACGGAGAACTCAAACAGGAAGCTGTGAGTGTCGGGTTTGTTTTCGCGTGGATAAAAATCACATATCGCTTGTTTAAAGACTCCACAATTCGTCAGAGGAGAAATCGTCGGCTGATTTCAGCTGCAAAACTTTGGAGAACGATGAAGTTCTTTTCTTCGGTTTCGACTCATTTCCATAAATGTTGATTTGACGGTTTCAGGTGTATTGTCCGACAGCACAAAGGCATTCATTTAAACAACAGGTAAAACACTGCTTAAAGTGAAATTTGTTTGTTTTTCGCAGTTGATTTGAGATCTAAGAGAATCGCTTTGACCGGCGGTAACGTGGCCGTCGCCGTCTTGTTGCCCTCGTTAACTCGTTACTTCCCCTTCAGAGATGTGAGGGTTGGTGGAAGCGGCCGCCTCTCGCCTTTCCTCGTTGCGTTTACCCTCCGCTAATCCCATCGGCTCCGTGAACGGAACAAGGTGCCACATGAGAGAGATTAACTCTTTCAGGTCACGCACCCAGCTGAAGGTGAACGCGTGGGGGGGGGTTTCCCCTCCGGTCGACCGGCGTCGGAAAACAAAAGGGCGAGAAAAGAAGATCTACTGAGCTGGAACGAAGCTTCTCTGCTAAGTGAGAGACTGTTTTCAACCAGTCGGTACTTTTGTGCTTGAAGAGGGTAAATCTGAAAAAAAACAACGAGGGTCCTGACACCGTGACACACCCCAGGACTGTGGAAGAAGCTGCTGCTGCCTGTAACGCAAAATATTAAGCAGAGAAATCCAAACAACAACTGTGGAACTGCATTTCCTGTCTAATACAAAATGTTTTTATGCATGACTGGGGGGCCGGGGGGCAGGGTGGGGCGGGGTTGGAAATAACAGTATCATTTCACTTATTGCCCCCTCGGCTCCGCCATAATTCAAACACTGCCGGGGAACGACGGCGTTCATGATTAAAAGAAACCAAAGCCGAGTGTCGCAGGAAAATGTGAACGACGGCCTCCGGTGTCAGAGTCGCTGTTTTTTAATCCATCCATCCTCCTGCGACTGCAGAATACAACGCTCCTCGCTGAATGTTAATGCTGGTTTTGGGCTGAAACCACCGACGGCGCTTGTTTTTCTCGAGGGGGGGCAACCTGGTACCGCAAGTGTAACTGAAAGGAATTACGAGCCTCAGGCGCGCTCAGTCTCGTCCTTGGCCGCGTTTTCCCCCCACGTGCGCCTCTTTCCGAAACAGGACAGACGGCGTGATATCAACGTTGGAGTGATTGAGCACTGCAAAGCGCGCGGGGGGGGGACCGTTTTTCAGCCAGAAGTGCAGAGTTTTATAAATTGTCCTTGAGCAAGGAAACGGTCCCCGCTGGCTCACTCCCGTGGCCGACCCCTGCTCTCTTCCGACGGCGGGAAATGAAAAATAATTTTTAAAAAAACAAAACAGCGGCCAGATACGGAATTGCACGGGAACGTACAGCTCAGGAGAGGCGAGCGACGGAGGGGTTCATTACAGCGCACCTGACACACGCCGGTATTTATGCTTATGTTTACGTCACAGTGAATTTGACGTTGAAATTGCCGAGTTTTAATGTGAAAATCCTGCACGTCCCCTCCGGAGACCATTTGTCGCTTCGGCTGCAGCGTTCCGGCGAGCACCTCGGGCCGCCCGTTAACACCCAGGTGGAAATGATGAGGATTTATAATGGATTTATTCTAATAAATTGTTATAATGACTCCCGGTGTTACATTTTAATGCCCCTACGAGCTGCTCTCCACATATTTCCAGGTACTTCACAGAGATACATTATTGAGAGAGTGCCATGCTAAATCTCATTATAATTAAAGTTATTATTTCCAGCGTGCCGTGCCCTCTCTGCTCCGCACCCTGAGCCAGTTTTCATTTCTTTCTCTTTTTTTTTTTTTTTTTTTTTTTTTTTTGCTTTTTTTCCCCCTTAATTGAAAGTGACAGTGGAGGGAAAGACGGGAAAGGCGGGGTGGGGGGGTGAGAGAGAGAGAGAGGGGGGATAACATGCAGATATGAAGCCAGGCCACTGTGACAAAACTGTTCTCATCAGTTTGCAGCGTGAGAAGAGTTGTTACCTAAATCCAGACGTCTTGGTGTAAAAACTACTTCATGAAAGACATCGACGTGACGACAACGTGACGACAACGTGACGACAATGTGACGACAACGTGACATCAGTCCTGACGTGCGATTCTGATCGTTGGCAGGAAACTAGAGGCTGACAGGTCACGACCTCCTGCGGCCTCCTGGACACATTAGCTCACTGCTACTAGCGTAGCCGTCATGACTTGCATTGTGGGTAATGTAAGGGCCGGGTCCTGACCAGGAAGTGGAATGCTGTCTCTTTTAAACTTGGACACATAACTAATACTTGCTAATGTAAGTCACTGTTACACATGAACTGTGCTGGCTAAGCAACACCATGAAGCACAACCTTACAAATAACTGTATGACGACCAAACTATTTCATAAAAACTATTACATTGTTGGATTTAATTTTCACGTGGGGTTGGAAAAAAAAGTCTCGGAGAGGAGGGGAATTAAAAACCAACGGACCTCAAACTATGAAGTTCAGTAAAAGTTTGTCTCATGCAAAACATCATCCGCTTCTCCTTTGAAGCTGTTAAGTGTTAAGCCTGTTGAATATAATTCACTTTGAAGTGTGTGCGTGTCATTGTATGTGTGTGTGTGTGTGTGTGTGTATGTGTGTGAGGATTGCCAGGACGCGGCGGCGCCTCTCTGCGCGTGATCGCCCAGGCGATGCGTCAGAATCAAAGAGTCAAGGTTGGTCAACACATCAAGGCCACGGTGGCTCCATAACAATGTTCAGCAGGGGGAAAACAGCTTTCAAGGTGTGTGTGTGTGTGTGTGTGTGTGTGTGTGTGTGTGTGTGTGTGTGTGTGTGTGTGGGTGGGTTAACTTGCTTCAAAGATGGTCCGAATACCGCACGGCCCTCTGGGAACTCCGAACTACTGCCCGAGGCCGAACCGCAATCCCACCAGTCAGGAGGGAAGCGATGGAGGCAGACGTGTGAGAGCAAAGGAAAAGGAGAAGGAACCTCGATTTAGAACCAGAACCAGAACCAGAACCAGACATAGACAGAAGTCCACAGAAATGACCAGACATCAGAGCGTCACCTCCACAGAGGAAGTCATGTTTCCGCTCCTGACAACATCTCGCTCCTCAACGCGACGCGTACTATTTTCGATGCCGAGCGGCGGCCGCGATACGTCTTCGAGGAAAAGCTAAATGATGCGTCTGGACCGCAGTCATCGCGTCCCGTGTCCGTTTAGGTTGAAAATCAGCCGCTATGTTCTTTGCCCATTACGGAGCGGAAAGAGAAGCGCGTTCCTTAAGTGGAGACGGGAGTGACACGTTTTCATTCATCCGTCTCCCCGTTCCACGGCCATCAAGAACCGCCGCGCCGCGGCTCGCCTCTCCCGCGCTTCCACCATCCATTGTCATTACCGTTTATTGCCTTCTTCATCATAATCACCGTCACGGTCGACATTATCGCCGCCGTGATTACTGTCATCGCCGCTGACGCCGCCCCTACAATCATCATCATCATCATCATCATCATGAAATGAATGACAAGGAGCAATTTGCAGCAGATTCAATCGGAGAAAGAAAAGTGTCATTCTGAACACATCTGCAGGACGCCGCGCGTGCGCCGCTCCCCGGAGCTCAGGGCGCGTTTGTTTTCTCGCGTCGTCCTTCCTGTTTATTACTGTGATTACTGCCGCATCACGAGTGGAGACGTTCGTCATCATCGTTTCTATTGTCGCTGCTTATCATCGGCGAGAAACCTGCCAGCAGCGTTACGGTCGCACGACAGCGGTCACTGCAAAACCCTCTGAACAAGCTTTTAAATTCATTTTTTTAATTTAATGGCATATAATCTGGAATATATCTTAATGCTCTCAGTGCTTGACACAGATATCCTAGTAAGAGAAAGCCACTGATCGCAAATCGACTCGTGAGTGAGCAAAATTTCACAGATTCCACAACAGCGGTGTCAAACTGGATCTGCTTCATGGCTCGGAAAAGATCGACGCCATTGACGCCGGACGCCAGGACAATACGTCACGTCACGTGGCCCGAACGAAGGTCTGACAAAAAGACCAAGAGTCAGAGCGAGGTGCCAGAGATCAGTCTTAGGAATGGATCAGAACCACAAACCAACACGGCCGGGACCTGTGACGGCCGAGCTGAGATCGTCGATGCCGCGTGCGCCTGGAGGGACGAACACCGCGGCTCGTCTGTTTTTTTGTGTTTGTGTTGTATTGCACCTGCTCAACAGTGTGTGCATGTTCCTGCATCCCAGTGCAGTTGGTCCAGACTCACACACACACACACGCCTGCATGCTTAGTGTATACAGTCTGGCATTTGCATGTGACCGTTCGCTGAACCTCGGTTCGGCAGGCGTTACCTCGATGCCTGTCCAGCTTTGGGTTTCTTAACACGACGACATGAGGTGCGTGGTCGCCTGAGCGGGTTTACACCAGGAATCTAAAGAAGCTTGAGCGCGTTTATCTTTTTAAATCTGAGCCAAATTGGAAGAAATGCATTTAAAACGGCGTAAAGCTGCTAACATTAGCATTTTGAGTGGTAAATCACTCCACGTCTGCTACGATGAAAAGACTTGACGGGCGGAGACACAGCAACGCCCGGGGGTTAACGAGCGATGGCTGCTGCGCTGGACGTCTTTCTGTCAACGTCGCCGAAGAAGGACAAACTCCGTCATGTTGGAGTCACAGAGCCCTCGGGCGCTAACGGTCGCCGTGGCAGAAAGCGAGGCGACGTTGTCAGGGCAACAGAGCCCGAGTGGGGACGAGGTCGGGTCGACAAAAACATTGAACTTCAACACGAGAGGCTCCAACAGCTTTTTCTTTTTTAAAACCTCATTTAAACAGCTGAGAGGTCAAAGGTTAACATGACTGTGCTTACTCTGTGCAAGGCTAAACTTTCAAGAGCTATATTATATTATATATATATTCTATGAAGCCGGCTTGGAATATTTATGATGTTTCATGTCTCAGCCCGAAAGACTGTTTATTAATACGCACGCTCATCACACGTACATCACGCAAAAAAAAACAGAGGAGACCTCGGCACAGGTTCAAAGCGCCGAGCGAGTCGTTATTCAAGTTCACAGCACCGAGGAGAACGCTCATCACACCCACGTAGGTTAACACACTCACGCACACATGCAGACACACACAGAGCTGTGTCGGGAAGTCACGCTCGTCTCGATTTTTTTTTTTTTTTTTTCCTTTTCTTCTTCTTTTCTGAAGAAAATTCACTGTTCCGGAAGAAAGCCTGTTGATAATCTGGTGAATTATATTCACTAGGTCAGATAAAAGCAGCCCCGAGGGCAAGAAAAAGGTCTCGCGTTTATTTAATTATTTAGCCTTCATTAAACCAGAAAAGGTCATTCGGGGACAAATCTTTACTCAGAATAAATAATTCACAGACTGATTGCTTGAATTAATTAGCGGCTAGTACGTAGGACTTACTGGCATCTCACAGCGAGAACCGACCAAACACCCCCCCCACCCCCACCCCCACCCGCTTTCCAGGTGTGTAGAGGCTACGGTGGCCTTCAGGTGAAAATGCAAGCCGGCCCTCTGGACCTGGAGTTAGTGCTGACTGAGTAAAAATGGAAAATATAATTCTGCACATTACATAACATTTCTGTCCAAACCTGCACACTGGTGCTTTGGGTTTTCTGTTGTTAGGAAACATGATTATTCACACGTCCTGCCAGTTTGTGTTTTTAATTGTCAGGTATTTTCTTTGTCTCTTGTTTGTGTGTTTATTTCTGGAGACACACCCCCACACACACACACACACACACACACACACACACTCAGCTCCAGTAGCGGCTGCATCTCAGCAGCTAATTGGTGCTAATATAGTGTATGTGACAACAACATTGTGAAGACGGATAGTGCCGTGAAGGAACATGAAAGCGCAGCAAAATAAGGGCAAATAAAGTCACCGCCACAGGAAAATAAGTGCTGAGGTTCTCGCCAGCGTTCCGTCTGGATAATGTGCTAAATGACGACAAATCCACGGTGTCATCGTCTCTGATGCCTGTCAAACTCCGGCCTGACTGACACAGCCAAAGTCCCGCTTAATGAACTCCGAACCAACCAAGAGTTCAAAGAACGACTCCATCATTTAGCCAAAGCACATGACCTCGAATTTTAATGCAAAAACCCTCATTTGCTTCTACTACGATATTATTCTCATTCGCGCACACGTCCCAGCTACCAAAAACAGGGTGAGGTAAAAAAAGAAAAAAGTCGACACGTATGTGACAGTAAAATAAACTACAAACAGGAGTCTGGAGGAGGCAGGAGAAGATGCTCCGGAGGACAGCCCGGGCCCAGAAAAAGCAAGAGTAATTGTTTATTTGGACAGGACTGGACGCCGGGGACGGAGACGGGACCGCGTGGGCCGAGAGAGGGACGGACGCAGCTGACAGGAAACACCGACAAGTCTTTCAACAACAAAAATAAAAAAAATCTGTTCACGTCCTCTGGATTCACACCAAACTGGCAGGTCCTCACCAGCTCTGCAGCAAAGACGTCCGACTCTGACTCTTTTTAAATCATCATCGGTAATTCATTTCCTGTAAAACGCGTCTCACGAGTCGTCAGAAACCTGCAGGTCAAATGATGCAGCGCTCAGCTGCTGTGGGAGCCGGCGTTCTGCTGGTATCCACTGGTTTGGAGGAACATCTGCATTTGTGAACATGTGAAAGCCTTGTCCTGCTAATTCAGACGTGATGGGCAGAAGGGGAAGTAACGGGCTGGGAGGCAGCGGGGCAAGAGTGCAAACGCTGCTGACAGGAGGAAATACGGGCGAAAAACAGAAGCTATTTTGGAGTCAAGCGAAGAAGCAGCTCGGTGACAAGCTTGCTGCTTACTGTGGGTGGCTCGCCGGCTCATTTGCCGAAGGCTCGGCGGGCCGACACTGCAGAGGGGACCCGGACGACCTGGAGACATGGGCGGAAGGCGGGGCGAAGAGACACGGCCTTCATTAGGACGGCTGGGTTGGTTTCCGTACCAGAATTTGCTCTGGATCACCACGCACGGGTTGGAGGAGAATCTCTTCATCAGATATTCACATGCAGAAGTCTTCAGAGATCAACTCTGACAAAGAATTCCTGATGTTAAGTGTTTTTATGTAAAATAAAGATTATCTGAAGGGACTGTATCTCTGTTAGGCAGTTAGGAGGTCAGTCGTGGTCACTGCAGCACCTGCTCTTTTTTTTTTTTTTTACCTCCCCTTGCAATTCCCCAGTGGCCTCCTGCCTCCCTTGTATTCTGTCTTTCTCTTTTCCTTTCACACCCCCTCCCTCTCTGCCACACGAGTCAATCGCGTCCGCTATCACCCAGACTCCCATGCTCTCTCTCTCTCTCGCTCTCTCTCTCCTCAGCTAAACCTGTCTCGTCCTCCCCCGAGTCCCCGGTGAGCCGCCAGTCCTGCGGCTCAATCCCCGCTCGGCTTCTCCCTCCTCTCCCGCTCTAAGCCTGTATCATTTCCTTCCCTGTCAACCGTCCCCAGACTCCCTCCTTTCTTCTCTCGCTCTCCTCCCGTTCCCCGTGACTTCATTGTTTCATGTCTCCCCTACTTCCTCCCTGCCTCCTATCCACCGACTAATCCATGATCATCTTCTCTCCATCCAAGAATCCCTTTACTCTCTTTACCTCCATTCTCTTTATCCTCTCTCTCCTCAACCGCCGTCCTCCCTTGTTCCCCCGTGAGCATCTCTTCCTTTCCTTTCCTTTCTCTCTCGACCCCCGCTCCCTTTTTTTTTTTTTTTCTTTCTGTGTGCCTCAGCAGTGAGCGCCACGTTAATAATTCATGCCGTCTCTAATCTTATGTTGTAAATAGTTAATCAGGAGCAGAGATGGCCGACACCTGCTTTTGGCCCATCACTGGCACCTCTCTCTCCCTCTCTCAGTTTAATGTGAATCGCCCACATGCTCTCCGTCTGCATCTGTTTCTTGCTGCCTCTGCGGTTCTTGCTCTCTGCATATTTTCTGCGCGGTTGTGTGAATTTAATTGTCATTTTCGTTTAGGTTTTACATCAGTTAATTGCTGATATTGTTCTCTCGCTCTGTCTCCGTGTCTTAAACCTTATTTCCGCCGCCTACTGTCAGGTTGTAGGGGAAATTAGCTCATAATTATTAGCCAGGAATCTCATGTTTCCTGTTTGTTCTGGTCTATGTGTAACCCCAAACTTTCAACGCCCCATCGTGGACCCCATCACCCTTAAACACCATCTGCCTTATGGATTAATAGGAAAAATCAACAACATAAGGAAACCAATCACTGCCAAATCAGATCAAAGTTTGTAAATTAACAGCATCAACACTTGGAGCTGACCGTAGTTATTTTCACAAATGCAAACAGCTTCCTTGTCAGCATTTAAGTCATTATAAGTGAGGACAAACATATAACAGCATTATTTTTCTGTCGACGGCACACAGCCCCGAGAAGTTTGTTGAAACATAAGGTTTTACTTACCCGGCGCCGACATGTCATCCTTCTCATTTCCATCCTTTCGTGTTGTTGCTCTTTTGACAGATTCTCTCTCTCCTCCGAGTGGCTCTCCGTGCTGAGTGGCCTCTTGAATATACAGCCAAAACATCCTCAGAGGCATCGTTAATTAATCTCCACCGCAGCCTCCATTTTTTTCCAAAACCCTAACAGAGGAGGCAGAAAAAAATATTCTTATAAAAATCCCACACCACTAAGAATCCAATTTGCAGGGACTTTTTTGGAGATATGGTGGATTATCACATTATTGAAAACACATCACCTCTGCAGTTGTTACAACTGTCACTTAAAGTGGGATGCAAGAGAGTATGAATCAAGCATCACAGGATAATTCTGACAATATCAGCTATGGGATCTTAAGTGTGATTTAAAGCTAGGATACCGTCATACTTCCAGTACTGCCCAGATCCTTTCTTCTTCATATCAGAAATACTTTGTTTTAATTCAAGAGAAAAAACTAAATCAGATCCCCGACATCAACTGATTTGCAGACTTTCCTTGCACAGAATCAGCATGGCAGTCAGATGAAATTCATCTTCATCAAGCTACATTGTGCAAACTCCAACAAAATTTATCCGCTACCAGTTGCAGCCCTGACAGATTCCCACAGGATTTAAATCACTGAAGATCTCTACAATTTTCACAAACCTCCACAAGCCCCCAGGTAAAGTTAGTCCTGTGCAGAAAAGGCCTTTTTCTTTTCGTTTTTTCTTTTTGCACTTGGCTCAGTCGAGTATGAATCATTCGCTCTTACCCTTTCACATCCCACTGAGGATGCAAGAAGCAGGATATGTAAAGACAACAATGCTAGTATAAGGACAGGCGAGGAAGAAAATAAGAAGCTGCAGGGTAAGATTACGCTTCAGACACTCACACAAATTGCGGTTTGTACAATTTTTCTTTTATTAAATTATTGACCGCTCTCTTTTTCCCACCTCTATTTCCGTATCTCATGTTTTTTCTGCGTTGGAGTGTCAGCACAGGCTGAATCACCCATTTGCTCAGTATCTGGGCTACATCTACGCACACATTTATTTCAATCTCGCTCTGTTTTCCTCCTCTCACTCTTATGAATTCAAATCCAAATGTATTTTACTGGCAGCAGAGGACAGCAAACCTTTTGCAGAAGTGATATGCTCTATCAGCCGAGGTGCTGTTTCCCCAAGACAGTTGGACCCGTCTGCCATAACCGCAGTGAGTGCAGCAGTGGAATCATCGTCTCAACATACTGAGAAAAATCATTATATCATACATTATGTGTTCAATTTTAGCATCACAGATAATTATCACATTCACTTCTCCATTATTTGTAGCCACAACAGCAGCATGAGTATGAGTGCGAGTGCCAGGCTGACAGTCCAGGCAGAAATAGCTCAACAACTGCTGGATGGATTGCTATGAAATTTAGTACAGATATCCCCAGTGCCCAGAGAGAGAATGACTTTAGTGATCCCATGATTTTTCATATAGCGGCAGCAGGTCAAGGTTTCCATTTACTCAGTGACAGGGTGGGGGGCCGCCAGGGACGATGGGCCCCGTGAAAAGATATCAAGTCGGCCCCCACACAACACAGGCCACATCAACCCAGAAAATATAACACTGTGCCTACATGCATGCGGCATTCTGTATACAGTGGAGTCCGCTACTGGATGAAAGATAATCTGTAATATAGAATCTGTATAATGATAAAATGAGCACACATACCAATTAATAAACAGCTATAAATGATGGAAACGAAGGACAACATCTTGGTAAAAGTTTACCAGCACTGATTCACTGTGGCTAAACAAGGGGCCAAACGTAAATACTATATACTATGTCATCATGTTAATGTTAGGTGGAGTCACACTGGACTAAGTTAACTGGGCTGAGCTAACACTTGAACTTGAGTGGGCTAACAGGTTATTGGGGCTGAGCTAACACTTGAATTGAAGTAGGCTAACACGCTAACTGTGCGGAGCTAACACTTGAGCTGAAGTAGGCTAACAGGTTAACGTTCACCTCTCACGCACTACACCCACCTTTGTGGGGAAAAATACAGACTGTCACCGTTTCTTCCTGTCCTTTCTTTATTTACTCTCTACTTTCTTTCTTTTCGTCCATTAAAGAACCGGAGATACGTAACTCCTCCTGCTCCTCCCGTGAGCTTATTGCTAGCAACAACCGTTTGAAGGGCGGGACCGAACCATTTCACGTAAAGGGGTGGGGGGGCAATACCATTACAGAGGCCCCTCTGGATGTTTACACTCTTTTTTGACAAAAACATGTACACTGTAAAGAAAACATTGTATTATGATGATGTTAATGTTGAAAACATTTACAGAATGTTCTCCATTTGTGATTCAGAATATTCAGCTTTTTTTTCTTTCCCCTGGCTTTTATCCTTATAGCTGTATTTTTCTTCAGTAATCCCACTGGCTGCAAATGAGTCTAAATGTATCTCGCTTTTACATAAATACCCCTCCTGGTCATTTTTAATCATCTGCTTTCTTTATATGTTTCTTGTGTTCCCCCTTTTTCCTCTCTTTTCCATCGCCCCCAGTGTTTACCCCAGTTTTTCTTCATCTTGTCCTCTATCTTATCTCCCTCTCCGCCTCTCTCTTGTTCCTACCTCTCCCTCTCGCTCTCCACCCCACTTTCTCATCATCCTCTCCTCTGTCTTTTTCTACCTCGTGCCAGTGAGACCTTCTTAATCAGCATCGTATCAACGTTAACAGGATGCTGTGTAAGGATACGGCGCATATACTTACAGTATATATAGACTGCATGTTGCTTTCCCCAGAAGGTCAGCTTGTGTCAGGGAAGCAATAATCAGCGACGTGAAAGTAATGTGACAATGTAGTGATAAATCTACAGAGAAACAGCTGTCAAAAGCCACTATTCACTACCTGCTCAGCAACAAACAGCAGACACACACTCTCAGAGAGCAGCTGGTGGACATAGCGGAGCATTTAGCGGCTAAAGAGACAGATATTTCCCCTGGGAGCTGGTAGTGACCAAACACAGGACTGTGTGCTCCACAAGGGAGATGTTTTAAAATGATGATGATGATAAAATTATGGCTGTGATGTACTGATCTGTTTCTGTCATTGTCGCCGAAGTATCTGCCGATGCTGACTGCTGATTCAGGACCAGTGGAAAAAGACCAGTCCTCTCTCCAGCTCTGAAAAAGCTATTTAATTTGGATCGGTCACTTCAGCTGACTTAATAAAGTCAGTACCACCCACCTCCAATACTGATCCAGCAGATCGGATCAGTGCATTTCCAGTGGAAACACAGTTTCAAGCCCACAGGGACGAGTCTATTATTCAAAAAACATACATTTTGTTTGACATATTGCTTTTTGTTTGCGGTCGAAAATATGTTTTTCTAAAAACCTTAAGGTTTCCACATGACAGTACAGCCGTGTAGCTTTGCCAAAGTGTCTTTCAGGGAAGCCCGCAATCGAATAGGGCGGGACTGCTGTAGCTAACGGGGGCACCGAAGCCATAAAGGTTTTATGGGTTTTATTTTCTGCCTTTACTGCATCAACATTAGAGTGGAGAAAGATCAGATAATATGGCGCTCTTGACCCACAGGGGACGGATGGGAGATAAAGAAAGATGGGGTTAGTGAAAGGGAGGTGGAGGGTGGAGAGTAAAAAAAAAAGAAAAAGAAGATGTCCTCTTTAATGTTCAGCAACTTGTAGGTGTCGCTGGCCTCCAGAGTTAAACTTAATTCGGTGAAACGTCTTTAATTGGAAGAGCAGGTTAATAACCTCGGTGCTTCCTCATTTCTTTTATCTTCCACGACGGGTTTCTCTTCCGAGCAATACGCAAAGGTTTTCTGTTAAAGGGCAAACTCCACCTGGGGGCGACACAGTGGTGCAGTGGTTAGCACCGCTGCGTCACAGCTAGAACACCGGGGCTCGAACCCCAGCCAATCACACATTTACATCAACCTGCCTGTCTCCCTGACTTTTTTTTTTTTGCTGGAAATTTTAAATGCGTCTGTGCTCCAGAATGCCAGAACTGATTTCTCCAATCCTTAAAAAAACAACGACACACCAACAGACAGACACACACACACACACACACACACACAAACACCTCAGTGTTGTACATCTGCTGTATGCTTCCTCCTGCAATCTCCAGATAAGCCTGAGGGGTTGTGGTGGCTGCTCTCAGACTGTGCAGGTGGGGTGCGATTACTTCAGTCACCTCTAGGTGGAGGTGTGTCATTGAGGAAATACCAGTCCCCCCCTCCCTTTTTTTACACATGTCGTGTGCGCACGCTGATGAGAGACCCACATTCACAGTTCACTCTCAGACTTGTGAGTCTGTCCTCCTCGGTAGGTGCCGGGGGGGTTCTGTTTTAAGACGTGAGGTGGCAGAGAGCTCGGCGTGTTCATAATGACAACTCTGACTTCAACAATATTGATTTAATGTGTCGTTGTTGTTTTTTTCTCAGCGTGGCAGGCCGGCACAAAGTCTCCAACGCAGCAGTACAGTATCCGTACATCCAGATTTTCTGGAACGAGAATTTGGCAGCGACGACAGCTCGTCCCAGCAGAGGCTCCTTTTCAAAATAAGAGACACAAAATGTCAAGAACAAAATGAAATCCACTTTACATATTTGTTCAAGAGTGCAGTTGCTGCGCTGAGTCTTTGGCTGGTGGAAAAGTGGACTCATCACAATAGAAGACAGTCACCCTGCCTGTTATTCTCAGAGTCTTGGTAGCAGATTTTTTTTTGCTCATATGTGAGCGTTGCATGGTGGTAATTGGACTCATTATGTGTATTTTCATTATGTCTAATCCAAACCAAGTGTTGTTTTTACCCCTATTTCACCAGCTTTTCTGTTACTGATTTTTATCTTTGCTCAAATCTCTGCACAGGATTTACAGCAAAAAAAAAGATTTACAAAGTGTGTGTAATCTCTGCTGATAAAAAAAAAAACACAGCCAGCGCAGTTGTACTGTAATGGTTGATAAGGGAGAAGCTGCCATGGTAACTGCAGCACTAATGGAGGATTGGTGAATGAACTGGAGCTGTCACGAAATTTAAAAAAAAAAAAAAAAAGTACAGAATTGAGCTGAAAGAACTGGGAAAAGCCTGTTTAACACATTACAGAAAAAATTATGTTTTGATAGTTTAAAAAAAAAGGTAGCTGATGATTAGAAATCATCACTGATGGGTTTTGGGCCTTTGGGTTTAAATCAGAGGGTGTGGACCTGCTCTGCCTGCACGGAAGGAGAGTTTCATTTACACCAAGTTATTTCATGTGATTTCATACTGTATTTAAATTGCATCCTGATTTAACCACGGTGGATTAGTAAGCAGATGATGTATCTCTATGTCACCGGACCGAGATTAAATTACCATTTTGTACATAAAGTAAAATGCAAATGCACCACATGACCACCAGCCCACTGCTTCCTTCGCTCGCCGCCTTTCTTGTGAGTGATGGTATCTGCCTCCAAAGTAAGAGTTTGGGATTTTTTTTTTTTTCTGGTTGCATTTAAATTCTAATCAGGCGGCTGATTATATTGGTCTGATACCGCAAGGATTCTGGATCCAGACTGGATCCACAGTAGCTCCAGTTAATCATGTGATGTTGTGCATTCAGGGCTTTTTCCCTTCTTTCTATTTTGCATCACGTGGATGCTGGATTAATGTATTTACACATACATAACATCTGGCTAGTCAGTCGCTCCTGAAGTGATTTAGCCACTCAGTTTTCAATTTGCTGTTAATGTGTCTTGGGTGCATTTTACAGCTGCCTTTTTAAGTAGCTAATCACCATCATTACATTATGTAGATGCTCAACATGCATGGACTGGAAAGGTGGAAATGAGACCATGCTATGGAGCAGCACAGCAAGATGTTTGTGGTGATTTAGTTTGCTTCTTTGCCGTTTAATGTTAGGCAGCGAGATTTTTCTACCAAACAACATTTTCTATTCCTTTTCAGCACTAAATATACTTATGCTATTATGTATCACTGGCGTCTACTTGTATTTTAATGCATGTCTTATCTTTAATCTGGCTTTTACAAATAGTGTTTTGACAATAAGCCAAGCGATTTGTTGCGTGCAGTGGATCAGAGTGAGACAGAATGTGGTTTTGTGTTTTTTTTCTCTCTCTCTGTGCTGCTGCTGCTCAGATTCTTCCTTCTCGCTTCTTCTCATCGGACACTGATCTGCACCTGGGACGTCAGGTGAATACGCACTTTTTGCAAACATTTCCATTACACACCTGTAGACTTCAATTACACGATGGCCTCTTTAACCAATGGCCTAACTGTCCAGTAGTGTATATCATTTCAAATATTATTCATCTGCATTTTTTAAAGCAGTAATTTATTCTACACCATTACCCCCCCGTGATACTTTGAGACATGCTCTGAAGGACCTATGAATGATCCTGGGGAATTCATAACACTCTTATGCTCCATTTATTATGGTGGAGTAAATCATACAGGAGTGATGGGGATCTAAAATCCACTTTGCTTTAATAATATGTGTGGCAAGTGGAGAGGGTCTCCGGGATGAGCGTACGGGTCAGCAAGGTGTGTCTGGCCTCAATTACCCCCTCTCCATATCTGCCTCTCTCTCACAGCGTGCAGGTAAATGAGCCTGGGGAGCCGGACGGGAGGTGTGGAGAGATGACATCACTGTACGGACGAAGCAGCCGGTGAAAGGGCCGTCCAGGCCGTTAAGACTCATTTGCGGATTTGCACTTTTGCGCTGGTTAGGATGAACATGTAGCTGCGCCTGGTTTATTCTGACTCCACAAGAACTCCATTAAACCTTCATGCATCTTGGATCAGAAACCTAAAAAGAGAAGTTAATACATCCAGGAAACATTCAAGACTGACAGGTCAAACCGTATCATTCAACAGATCCCTGATCAGTTTGCCCACAGCCTGGAAAGGCTCTGAAAGAACCTTTTAACACTGCAAAACGTTTGTGCAGCTCGTTGTGCACGAATGTGATTCATCCCTGTGCTCGGTGTTGACATTTATGGATTATTGTTGGTTCATTATTATAACTCAGCTGCTTCTCTGCCAAAGATATTATTCATCTGGTGTTTTTGCCAGTTTCCAAACAGCTTCATGTGCTTTCCTGCCACCATCTGCACCAGAGTGGAGATGACCCTCATTTGAATGTAGCCGTGAAGACAGATTGCAGTTGGATTTGTGATCTGGCTGAACGGAGATGCATATATCAGAATAAAGTGCATTAAATGTGGATTTTTTTTCCACTCAATAAGAGACACTTGAAATGACAAGTGTATCTGGGGACTTGTCAGGACATAACAAGTCCAGCAATGAACTGTAATTGTCAGTTACCAGGGTGTAGGAGTGCAGTACTGAGGTTTCTGCAGTTTTGTAAGTATTAATACAATAAATAAATAAGAAGAAAGATTTGCAATCATAACCTTTACTGTATGCTACCTTTATGAATAGACAGTCTGTTTGTGATGACCCGAAGTCTGCGGCATGTTGTACCCAGCACACACAAAGAGACAAACACACACTGGCCTTGATTTCACTGCAACGGGCGTATTGAAAATGGAAAAATTTATGTGATGCTTCTTTTACATAGAGGAGTCTGAAAGAGAGCAGCGTCAAGGGGGCGAAATTTCATTTAGAAAAATGAGCATCTACATGAAGGCGGCTTTTAAAAGTTCTCTGCCTGCTGCGGCAGAAACAGCATGTAGGGTCAGGAAAGATTAAAAAGAGAGAGCAGAGACTTGATTTGGCCTGATGTGGAGGCTTCTTACAGGAAGTTGGACCTGAAATGTGTTTACTAGTCATGTTGAGTCGGCACGCTGCCTGTGTGCTATTCTTCATCTCTGCTGTAAAGCAAATAAAGGGAAACAGCTTCCCTCAGCAGGAGGAGGAGGAGGAGGAGGAAAACGGCGGCGGACAAAGGTGATATCCTCTCTGAGTGTTTTGCTCCCGTCTTTTGGGGATACGCTCGCACACGTCTGGATGCAAGGCAACACCTGCCGAAGCAACGAACCCGCTGAGCGAGACGGCTGCATTTAACAAAAGCAGCAACACACACGGTGTGTTTTTCTGTGCGCGAACGCACACGTACACGCACAACACGTGCTCTGCAAAGTAAGGATGCTTCTCGCCGGCGCTGTGCGATATCTGCTGCTCACCGTGCTACGATAACACGCAAATCAGTCTTTAAGGCAATATTTGTCGAAGCCTTCTCCCAGGCAGGAAATCTGCACAAAGGCAACACGGCAAACAACACAACACAGATCTGTGGTGACTCTGAAGAGGAGAGGCACGCCGACCACCTGAAGCTAAAAAGATGGGAGGAGTCACAGACCGGGAAACCAAACGCAGACCAGCCCCCGCGACACACTCAAACACGCTAACCTCTTTCACCGCCTACGTCAGAAACACGTCAAACGGCCCAGCGGCGGCCGACGGACGAGAGTCACAAAAGTACAGTCGAGCGCTCCGAACGAACCGCGGACGTTCGCGCGGTGTGACGAAGACCCACGAGGATGGAAGGAGGTAAAGCTTCTGCGAAGACGCGGCCCCGCTTCGAGATAGAAGGTGACGTTCTATATGTGCGCATCATTAAGTGGATATGAAATGACCTCTGTCGGGATACGGCTCCTGCCTGTGTTAAACAAGCCCTTACATCATCCTCGCCAAATGGAGGGATCGCAGAGAGGAGAGCGAGGGGAAGGAGGCGAAAAGGGGGGGGGAAGCAATTTCGCTCGCAGGCAAAACGCCATAATAAGTGTATTGTTTTTCAAAGTGAAAACCTCGAATCCAAGTCTCGTCTCCCCAGAGACACAAGAGGCTTACTCGTCTTAGCTATTTGCAATTTCAAATAAATTTGTGGGGTTGTGTGCGCGCATGCATCTGCGTCAAATAATGTATGTGAGACGGAAAAAGAAACAAGAGAGACATGGAGGCAAGGGACCGTTGAGGAGAAGGAGATTGAAAAAAGACGCAATTATATCCTCTGCTTCATTTTAATGAAGTGCAAAAGTAATTCCCTTATGAAAGCTGCGGTAATTGCCCAAACAGTCTTATTATGTGACAATCATACTTAGAACAAAATGCGGTATGAAATTGCGAGGGATTTCAAATCAGGGGGATTTTTTTCTTCTTTCTTTTTTTTTTTTTTTGCAAGAGGACTGACAAGTTAAGATAATTAAAATACATTTTGTTTTTTTTGTCTGTCTACATGTCGGGGTGTCAAGCCGCCCTCTCTCCTCTGTCTCGTTGCAAAACATAACAGGCAATTATACGGCAAGAGATTTGGCTCATGTTCCCAAACCGTCGACTTCAAAAGAGAACGGACCGTACGCCACACAATATAATCTCCCCGTCCCGACTCTAATCTGGACATTAAGGATGATAATCTATTATTCGGCTAGTTTCATGTCACATTCTGATCTTAAAAAGCTCAAACCAGGCTGTTGTGGCCTCTCGGGATATGTTTCATTTTTATTTATTTATTTTTTTTATAATGCTCATAACGTAGATTCTCTCCGGTCGCAGCAATATTTCAATGGATGTGACAAATCCCAATTCAAAGGAGCCTGATATGCAAAACTAGTCGTGTTGCTGGGACACTTGAAGAAATAATCCACCCTTGAATTGTCACAGACCGTTATGCATCATCATTTTCCAATGCAGTCTGGAGTTACAGTCCATCCCGAGCCCTCCCTGCTTCACCTAGTTGTAATTCAGTTGGCGACTTCCTCCATTTCTCAGAATGGCTCCCAGCAGTCCTCAGAGGAGACCACTGAACCTGTTGAGTTATACTTGGAGGTTAAGAGAGAGTAATTAGCGGTAGTGATTAATCATGATAGAAAGATTATTCCAGTCTCATCCTGCCTTCCACTTAAGATTCAATGTCTTGTGGCGCCGTAGCATTCGACTCTGTACCGAAGAAATGATTTCCTTCTCTTCGGTAATGGATTTCTCCCCGCATTATTGTCGAGCAGCGATTTAGAACGATGGTGCTAAAAGGAAGCGCTCGCGCCTCGACTGATGCCAAAACAATTTATCATTCATATTTGAGGTGGCTGAAATATTTTCTGAAATCCTTCCAACAGGTATGATTGAAGAGAAAAAGACGTGCGGGGCGCGAAGGCAGGCGCTGTTTACTGATGGGTGATGGGAGAATTTACATGAAATGCTGCTCACAATACCGATAATATCGATTCCTGGTTCTACTGAGTTCTACTAAGGTACTAGCTTATAGTAGTAGTGGTATTTGTACTTTTGTAGCAGGCACACTCTCAGTCGTTCGTATTACCCACACTGCTAACAGTTGACTGCTGTATAAATATGTCAGAGGTGGGGTGTGTGAGTGTCCCAGAGAACATTATTGATTTTTCACATTTTTTTTGGGGAGGGGGGGCAGTATAGAGGCCAGAGTTATTGGATTTTCTCTGTAAAAAAGACAAACAGCTTCTGATGCAATGAAAATACATTTTTTTGGGACCGAGTCACTCAAAATCAACAAGCACATTTGTATTAACTGCCTCAGATTCAGCCAGGTGCAGCTTGTACGAGCAGTTTACATTTCTGGATCGCCGACATCAAGCGGCCGACCTCACACCGCGTTTACCGCGACCACGACCGTGGACGGTAGCGAAGTGTAGGGAAGGACAAAAATCAGAACAGAACAGTAACACACTGATCTGAGACTGTGCGTCAGACAAAAACTTGCATGTTTGCATCAGTCAACACGCCAAAGTGATCTCAAGAGTTCATGCTGGGTATAACAAAAAAAAAATCTCATATTCTGCATGAAGGAGACCACCTGTTTCTGCACATATGCAGCAGGTGATATTTAAGTTAATCAGGGATTTAATGCTGAACAGTGCAGTGAAGCCAGAACTGAAGGAATGAGAGGTCTGCATGGAGCCTTTTCACAAAGTACTTCACAAAATACTGCTGCTGTTTTCTGCCGTGGTAAGTGGCTGTAATGGCACGACAGAGGCATTGTGTAGACGGGTGGAGGTTGGGACTCAGATTCTTTATTTCATCCTCAAAGAGCGACAGTATATTTCATAACAACTTTATGCTGATAAGTACTTTTTATGATAATCATTTAGTCCTTATAGCAGTGACAAGAAATGCAGCGAAAGATGTAAAATAATGCGTCACAGGGGGATGTATTTGCAAAAGAAATTTTAAAAAAGAGAAATGGCCCAGATATGATCCCTGAGGCGCACCACATATCAGCAGGACATTATTCCTGATGGAGACTGCAATCGTTATTTGCCAAACAAAGGGGAAGCCAGTTGAAGGCTGATTGAGATGTCGGCCTGTCGGGCCAGAGTACTTCATTTTTCTACCAGTAAAACCTGAGGCAATCATAACAAGGTCTTTGCATTTTCTGTGACACCAGGAAATAAATGATAATTTGGAGATTAGCTTTGGTCGCCAGGTCATGTTCAGTATTAGTCACTTGATTTCCACAGCAGCTCATTGAGCTCCACCTGCTGGAGGTGACTTACTGCTCTCTCCTTTCACAAGCCCTTCACAACATAAGTGTGAGTTTGACATTGCACAGAGCGTGGCCGTTGTTTTCCACCAGGCTGTGCTGAACTGAACCCTGACCCCAAACACATTGACCTCCAACGGCGTCCAGTGAAGGATACGACACTGCTAACTGCACTGCAGAGAGGACGGTGGAAATATTAATCATGTGAATTCATAGAATTATGAAAAAAAATCTGAAGCTTGCCAGAGAATATTAGAGAGGATGGGAAAACAAGGCAGGCTCCATCCCACCCCACCCAAAAAGGATAATTGTGTTAATATTGTGATTGCTTGCATTCCATTAGCCTCCATCAGCTTCTCCTGCACGTCCTGCTGTTCATTTTGCTGTAATACAAATAACGCTTGACGTTGAAATACAACCTCAGACCAAGCTTTACATGTCTCTCTCTCTTTACGGTGACTCTTTACATAAACTGACACCAAGAGGAGTTTCTCTTTATTTAATAAAGCCGGTGGCAGGCTGACTTTTAACCGGGCAAGAGACGCATTATTCATATGCCAAGTAAATCTAAACTTAATGAGGTGAGCAATCTCATCAGTGCCGAAAAGCGGCGTTAAATCTGTTTTACCCACATCAAGTGTGAAAAGAACATGATGAGAATGTGATACCATATTTTTCATGATACATGCAGTGATGTCGGGTTACAGCACAAGCGCGCTTGTTTGAACAGCTCGGTGTCAAAGCCTGCTCACTACGCCGACAAATTTAGAGACGACACTGTAACACAACATCTACAGAACCAACCCGGTTCTTCTCTGAACCTACTCAGCCACGCTCTGGTTATATAAGCCTCATCTTGTTGGGCTTGTAATCCACAGGAGAGAGCGTCGGCCCGCCAGCTACGTCTCTGTTTTTCTTCCTGAGTCAGCAAAGACTTCTGTGTCTGCGTCTAAAAAGCAACTTTACCTAGGTTTGATCTTCCCAGCTTCCCAGACGCCGGAGCCGCTAAGTGGAAATACTAGTTAACATTCATGCGCTCGGGTTTGAGCGCTCTCTGGTTTCCTCTGGGCTGAGTGGCGGTCTCACAGGACCTCGTAAACGAAAAGAAAAGGGGAGACGAGGAGAGGTACGGAGAAAGTCAGAGCGAGGGGAGGAACGGGAGGGTCGTTAGAGAACAAAAAGAGTTTCAAGGAAATGCAAAGGAGAGAAAGGGGAGAGAGGGTGGGAGGGGAGGGAAGAAGGAGTGAATTAAAGAGATTAGAAAAAGTGACAGGAAAGTCGAAGCTAAAGCCCACATGTACGGATAAGAGAGGGGGGAGGACATGCAGGAGAGCAGCGTGGGGGGAGAGGCAGGGAAGACATGAAAGCAAGGGTAAGGCTGAAAGGAGGCAAGACAAGAAAGACCTGGGAGGGGAAAAAAGACACAAATGAACACACAAAGAAGAAAGGATGAAGCAAAGAGGAAATGGAGGAGTTATTTTGTGGCAAAAGTAGAAGGAAGGAGGCGGGTCGAGCATGATCAGAATAAGGTAGAGATGAACAAAGAAAGAGAGACGGAAAACAGAGAGGAGGGGAGGAGGGTGATGAGAAGAAGAGCAGGAGATGTTGGTGTTAGATGAGGAGGAACAACAAGGACTGGAGGTGCGAACAGAGACGGAGGAGGAGAGAGGAGGACGCGAGCGAGGAGTCCTCCCCGCTCTTTGATGGATGGAGCGCAGAAGAGGAGAGGAAAGGACGGCGGCGGAGCAGATGAGAAGCTGCGAGGAAAAACGCTACAGGAGAGACGGGGGGAGGAGGTAAATGAGGGGAGGATGAGAGGAGACGGAGAACAGCAGGCGAGGAGTGGCAGAGGAACTGTATTATGAGGCCGGGGGGAGGAGAGGAGGAGAGGGGAGAGGGAGGAGAGGAAAGAGGATAGAAGAGGAAGGGAGGAGGGGAGAGGAGAGGAGAGGAGATGGAGAACAGCAGGCGAGGAGTGGCAGAGGAACTGTATATCGAGGCCGAGAGGAGGGGAGGGGGGAGGCGAGGAGAGGAGAGGAGAGAAGGGGAGAGGATAGGAGGGGAGAGGAGGGGAGAGGAGAGGAGAGGAAGATGAGAGGAGACAGAGAACAGCAGGCGAGGAGTGGCAGAGGAACTGTATATCGAGGCCGAGAGGAGGGGAGGGGGGAGGAGGGGGGAGGAGAAGAAAGGAGGGGAGGCGAGGAGGGGAGAGGAGAGGAGAGGAGAGGAGAGAGGCATCGATGAGACAAGAAGGAGAAAAGCTGGAGACTTCAGTGGAGAAAGTCTGTGCCCTCATCTTCAGATCCACCAGGAATTAGCCTCAGTCGATAAAAAACCTCCCATGCCCCCATAAGACATGGGGGGGGGGGGCAACCGGTCCAACCAATCAAGACTCGTTTCTTAAAGGAGCAGTTCAACAAAAATATCAGATGCTATATGCTCATCTCCTTTGTGGCACAGAATCAGATGAGAAGATCAATATCGAGGTGAAAGCTGGAGATCTTCAGAGACGCCTGGCAGGTGGACTTTGTTCTCCTGGACCTTGACTGAACCACAACACAAACCGGTTTGTGTTAATGTGAGCTACCTCGCACTCGGCGTCCATTATCTCAGGAGTGTGTCTCTCGGCACCTCCCCTCCCTCTCCTCCCTCACCTCCCTCACCTCCCTCCCCTCCATCGTCCCGCTTCATCTGTGACTGCGTCTCCATCTCCTGAAGACCTCACGCTGTCGAAGCTGCCGCCTCTTCTCTCTGAGGCTCCATCCCTCCTCATGAGGAGCGCTCTCCCTTCCTTCTTCATCAAACACACTTTCATGCCTCTCTCCCTCTCTCTCTCCTTCTCTCTCTCCTTCTCTCTCTCTCTCCCTCTTTCTCTTTTTTTAAACGAATCCCTTCTTTTTACACTTTCTGCCATCATCTGCATTGTTTGCTCTCTGACTGGACATCAATTATTCAGCTGGGGATCAGGTGGCCTACTTACCCCTGACTGACACACACACACACACACGCACAACAGATGTGTAGAGATATGTGTGTGTGTGTGTGTGCACATGCATTGGTTCAAAAAGAGGTAAACATGTGCACAACGTATGTAACGACACACACAAACACAAGAAAGAACACGCATTTAGATTTTCACAAAGAGCTACGTCTGCACTTACACACTAATGCAGGAGGACACACACACACACACACACACACACACACACACGCACGCACAGTTCAAAAAAGAAAATCACACACATCAAGTGCAGACTTGTACAAACACAAACAAAATATATTCATAGATGAAAGCAAAATGTAAATACAGTGGATGACACACATTTCTGGACGCATCTGGAAACACACTGAAAGTAAAGGGGTGCAGTCGCACGCACACACACACTCACACACACACACACACACACACACACACACACACACACACACACAGAACTGCCATCTCCGCAGCTGAGAAATTTCCAACATCAGAAGATGCGAGGATGAGATGTATTTACTGCGGTTAGTGATGACGCTTTCCAAAAGAAAAGTTTGTCTGCACCTTTCCATTGGACCAATGGGAGCGCAGCACGCTCTGCCCTGCACACCTGTGAACACGACTCACAAAAAGAGGTCGGTCCTGCCCGTGCGACCCCAGGACCTACAGAACAGAAGACGCATGACATCATACGTACTGCCTCGGTCGCTCGATGACATCACACACATCATGGGAGTCAGCGATTGGTCGGGGAGAAATGCGTGTAGTCATGAACATGTTGAGAATTAATGACATGTTAATCACCTGTATGTGACAGTGGTAAACATAAATACTGTGTAGTCTGGGTACAGAGTGTGTGTGTGTGTGTGTGTGTGTGTGTGTAGCATTTATTGTGCTGAAGTGTAGCAGCACAGAAATGAATTTTTAAACACAAAACATTTGAGACTTTCTTCTTTCAATCTTTAACTGAGGACAAGTGTTTGGGAGTTTTAGTGCAGGTGTGTGTGTGTGTGTGTGTGTGTGTGTGTGTGTGTGTGTGTGTGTGTGTGTGTGTGCGTGTCCGTGTGTGTGTTTTCCCTCTAGCCGAGCAGAATGGCATCTCATCAGAAGGGACAAGGTATTTCTGACAGGTGATAATGGAACTGAATGTATGATAACACACCACACACACACACACACACACACACACACACACACACACACACACACACACACACACACACATAGTTCACAGTCATATATACACTCACTGAGCACTTTATTAGGAACATCATACATCATACAGTACTACTCGACTGCCCCCCACCCACCCCCAGCACAAGTGTGTCATGACAGGAAAAAGAAGGTGGACTTTTTAAAGCAGTGCATGCTGGGAAGTGTATGCAAATAAGATAACAATGTCATTCTACAGGTATGTGTAATTAATTATATATAATATCTGCTGTTGGAGCGGGGAAAGGACGCCCACTGGCCACTCTTGTTTCACAGAGCTTCTCCAGTTTAATCAAACAGCTCAGAATAACAAGTGTTCACCTTTAAAGAGCCGAGTCAGCGTTACACATCTGCAAGAGGAACACGAGTCGACAACATCGATGTGATCGCACATTTTCCTCAGCCGCGGCTTAAAGATTTTTTAAAAAGCTTTTTTTTTGTTCTTTTTTAAAATTCTGCAGCGCTTCATCCGTCATTCTGCGTCAAACGCGTCCGTGTCGGTGTAAAGACTCGGGTGTGAGTCAGACGTCCTGACATTCAGAGAGAATAAAGGCCTCACCTGAGTCAAAACACTTTTCCACCTGGAGTTCACTTATTGCGTGGGAGTCGTATAAACTGAGTGTTTAACGCTGCTCATTGGCTTGTTGATCAGAGTTAAGTGGGCAAGACGTTCAGTGTCTGCATGATGTCTGCAGACAACAACACGCCAATCAAATCATCTCACAGAAGATGAGTGGGATTAAACGTGTAAGAATAATAATAATAATAATAATAATAATAATAATAATAATAATAATACGCTCAACTAAAACAGATCATGAAAAGAGAGAAAATACAAACAGTTAAATCATGACGCGTTTGCTGTAAACGTCCATCGCTGACTTCCTGGTCCACAGTCGTCATAACACGCGTGTGGGATTATTCCACACTTATCAGCATGCTCTCTCTCTCTCTCTCTCTCTCTCTTTCAGCTCTCAATCCAAATAAAGGCTTTCCAATAATCTGCCCCAACTGTTTAACCTGCCGGTGCAGCAGCAGCACTGAGGTGAGCTTGTGTTGTCGGTTGTGTTTGTTTGTCTGTCTGTGGATGGATTTGCACCAGTGTGTGTGTGTGTGTGTCTTTATCTCACTGTTGTGCATGATGCCACCCTCATCCATTACAATTACATCTTCACAAGTTACAGTACAGTACAGTGTAGTCCATTATGGGCTCTATCCTTTTATTGCTGTCCATCCATTGATCGATCCATTTGCTCCGCGGCTCTCTTTTTATTTATCCTTCACTTTTATCCACTCAGCATAAACAGATAACACATTTCCTGCGCGTCCTTGCTCTAATCTCGCCCGCGTTGTGTGCGCTCCTGCAGTAATCCCCCGCCTGCACAGCGACGGACCCCCGGTGTTTTATGGGAATGCTTTAGGGCCGAGGCCCGCTGTAAATTCTGACGCCGCCAAACTTTGGCTGGCAGAAACCCTGTCTGTGACACCCAGTTTAATGGTCCAGTGGGCGCATCAGCCCCGCTGATCGATCCCAGTCCTTCTTTCTGCGCTCTTTCACCATCCTTCTTTAACCCGTGTCATTCATAAGTCATAGAGGGCTTTATGTCTTAAAGGCGCAACGGTGATTTAACCGACTGACCTCTTCTGCAAGTGCTGAGATTTCTCTTTGCACCGTCACCGCCGCTTCGTTTTCAGCACATTTCCAAACAAAAGAAGCAGCCGATGATCAAACTGGTCCAGTATGAACACTTGCAGTTTGTTGGCACCGCCTGCACATCTCTCTCTCTTTCCACCCCCAAGTCTTTCCTCTCCTTCACAGATTCTTTCCGACTCCTCGCTATCAGCCCCCTCTCCTTCCCTTTTTTTTCTTAAATTCTGCCAGTGTCTCCATCTGTCTTTGTCCCGCTCCCCCTCCATTCCAGTAAAAGGGGAACATTCCAGCCAAAGCAGAGGCGACGACAGAGGCCTTGTGTTGGAAAGGCCACCTCGACAGGAGCGAGCATTGTTGGAAGTTTCCAGCGGCGGCGAAAACGCGGACGCCGATAAAAAGGCCACGTGGGCCAACGAGGCCGCAGCTGACGCACGGCGAAGTGTCTGCGCAGAGGCCGGGAGGAAAAGACGAAGGCACATTTACATTTCACCCAGAACCGCCGGTTTAAACCATTAAAAAAGCTGCTGCTCCGGTTGGTGAAGACAACAAATATTTAACATTAGGGGGAATTAGGTTTTATGAAATCATACAGCTGCCTCAACTCAAACTAATTATTTATATATTCAGCCTGACTTCAGATGATGAGTTGTAATTTGAAACTAAAAGTTTTAAAGTAAAATAAACCCAGAATGAGACATGATGGGTGGGTTAGGATACATATAGTATATCTGGGGGGGTGGACATGGCAAGTATTTAATATTCATACTGCGTACACTCGAAGAGTTCTCTCCAAGAGTCCAGTAATCTTTGCCTTTTTCTGGGGCCAAACATTTTTAAAGATACTGTAATACACAGCTGCGCAGTACTTTAAATAAACTGGGTCAACTGCATGGGGGACAGTGGTACTGTTGGTGTGTGTGTGTGTGTGTGTGTGTGTGTGTGTGTGTGTGTGTGTCAGCAGCAGGTAATGCAGGACGTGTGCGGGTGCTGTTTGTTTTTGGGATTAATGATTATCCGTATAGATTACAGACATCTGTTCAGAGGTGTCACTGTTGAAGTATGCAGCCTCATGTCTCTCTGGGAAGTGGCTCTGTGTGTGTGTGTGTGTGTGTGTGTGTGTGTGTGTGTGTGTGTGAGTGTGAGTGTGTGTGTGTGTGTGTGTGTGTGTGTGTGTGTGTGTGTGTGTGTGTGTGTGTGTGTGTGTGTGTGTGTGTGTGTGTGTGTGTGTGTGTGTGTGTGTTGGGGGGGTATAATGACCTCATTTCCTGCTGAAATATATGCAGGCCCAGCGCCACCACATAAACCTCCAAATAAACCTTATAAACTACGACAGAAGGCCTGTTACCTTGAAACACACACACACACACACACACACACACACACACACATAATGCTCACAAACAAACACAATTGAAATACACACACATACACACACACATACACTATATGGAATAGGTTATGCAGGTGTTGCATGAAAAGTCTGTGGTCAGATAGGAGAGAAAGCAAGCGTGCACACACACACACGCACACACACACACACACGCACACACACACACACACACACACACACACACACACACACACACACACACACACGTAAACAGGGTGATAAAACCTGGTGACAGGCTGATGGAAGCCGTCTCAGTCACAGCCTCACTTAAAGTCTAACAAGGCGTTAATGCCCCCCCACACACACACACACACACACACACACCCCGTCTCCTCCAACCTCCTCCCAACAGGAAGTTGTCGTGACTCGCACATTTAACGTGACATCACAAACAACGTCATGAGTTCATCATCAGTCGGATCTGTGCGTACGTTACGATATAAACCTTAAAATCATCATGGCTGCATCATCCCACTGGACCGTTTTAATGTTTCCAGAGCAAAGTCCAGAACCAGAATCAGAGCCAGAACCAGAGCCAGAACCAGAACCCCCACACACACACCTGCACCCTCAGCTCTCACATACAGAGATGTGGGTGCAGGAGAACAGAGAATATTGATGACCAAATATAATCTGGGCTGCGTTTGTCTCACACCGTGTCCCAAAGTCTTTAATCTCAGATATTTGTTGCTTCACTTCTCTAAAACTTCACTCAGCCGCGTTTGATCATTTCTGCTCTCCAGCTCGGCAGAAGAAAATAAAGAAAATAAAAGTTCGATCTTTGTGTCCGCTTTATCTCTTTCTCACCTTAATTATTTTCCCTCTCCTCTGACATTTTATTTTACTTGCACATCCTCCTCCTTGTTTTGTGGCCTTTTCCCTTTCATACCCCGTCTCTCTCGCTCCCGTCTCACGCAGCCTATCATTAAATGTAATTTGTCTTGCAGCGGGTCTGATGTGCGGCGTGGGGGGGTGGTGTGGGTGTGGGTGGGTGGGGGTGGGTGGGTGGAGGCACAAGGCCGCTGTTTAAACCACTTACATTCACCAGGAGGGTTCTCGCTCCCTCCACAGAAGAGAATAAGACAGACTGAGCGACACTCCGACCTGTTGCTACACTGCAAATCAGAAAAAAACAACAAGTCATTCCACCGATCAGCTGCTGGATTATATTACACCTGTTTTCCCATGATTCCCGGCGTGCTGCACCTGCCCACCACACGTCTGCGGACCTGCCTGCTCCGCCTGATCACCTGCCTCCCATTCCCCACCTTCCAACCACACCCGTTCCCGTCCCGCGTTTTATTCCCTGTGTTTATTTTCCCCAGTCAGGAGTATTTATACCACCTGTATTTATTTATACTGAATGAAAACATAAACACAACGGGCTTTAGAGTTCATAATTGTTGTAGAAATTAAACTACAAATCTGAAACTTCACGGTAGGAAAAAAAAAAAAAAGTTGGCATCTGGTGCACGTTTATGTGGAGGCAATTACACAACACGGGGAGGGGGCTGCCAGCGGTCCCAGTTTACGACCCAATATCCACCATTACTGGCGACAAATACGTACATACGACATGGATAATAAGCCAAGGACTGCAGAACTGCAAGCGCACAACAAAAATCAAAGTTTAATGAAGCCACGTTTCCCCAAAGAAGCAAGCTCCTTTTGCCATGTGGGGATGCTGAAGTTTTTAAAGTCGCAACACATAATAATAAAAAAGAAAAAGAAAGAAAGAAAGTGCAGCTTCATGTGTGTGTTGGCAGCGTGGAGGCTGGCTCAGCGCGCGGCAGGAGCGGTTTGGGTTGCATCACGTTGTTTCCTGGGTTGCATCATTTATTCATTTAGTTTTGGTAAACAAGAAGTGGAGCTGTGAATTTTTTAAGAAGCGCTGCGTGTGTGTGTGTGTGTGTGTGTGCGCGGTGGACAGCGATGCTGAAGTACAGACGGTGTTTCATTAATGGGGGGAAGTCTCCTCCACGTATCCATCACTCTGAACTCGGTCGCCGCCCTCACTGCTTCCTGTTAGCGTCCTTGAGGCGCGCGGTACCTGCGCCGCGTATAATGGATACGAGTGACACTCAGTGTTAGGACGGTAATTATTCAGCCTGTCACCGCGTTACGTTCCGGTGGGAAAACCGTGGCGAGGGTGGGAAAATGAATCCAACGCGTCATATGATGCAAACGTGACACGGAGGCGCGACACAGTTCGAAACGGGGTCGTTGGTTGTTTTGTTTTTTTTTTGCGTGTTTTTCAAAATGTCTTTATCGGGGTTGTTACGGAGCGAAGTGCGGTGACAGACAGATGCTCCATAAACAGCCGCGTCAGTTCAGATGATTAACTGAGATGAAAAAAAAATAAATGCTTGATTGAAAACAGGACATAAATACACTCTGTGTGAAAAAAACTGATCAAATTACAGTATTGATTGATACGTCTGAGTAATGAGGGCCGTGTTGAATCAATTGATCATTTACACGGCATGTTCGCTATCACGCTCGTTTGGTGTGGGGTTTTTTTTTTTTCGGGAAGCGGCGGGTTCGTGCAGGTTTTACAAACTGACTGCAGGAAAAAAAAAAAAAAAAAAAAAAGATGCGCCTATTTGCCTTCGTGACATTCAGAGCCGATAATCCAGTTCGGCTTTACAGTTTCCCTGTAATTTGTACCTGTGAGCCTTAAAGAGGCCATTTGTTCAAACTGGAAAATTATACAGTGAGCATGTGATGAGTGAGGAGGAGGGAAAGTGCTTCTCGAGGATGCTCCATCACCACGCAAGATATAGTGTAAGTATGAGATGCTTTAAAATCAGCTTCATGAAACTCACAGAGATGTGAGTCGCAGCAAATTAAACACCAAAACCCTGTTTCAAACTATATCGTCGTACATTCGCTGCATTTGCCGAAGTTCAACCTCGGTGATCTCACGAACGAGGTCATGGAAGAACCTCAGAAGAACCTCAGTTCTGCTCGTGGTCAGGATGGACAGGAAGAGACCTACAACCGGGAACCACGAGGATCCTGGAAGAACGACTCCACAACCGGAGGATTATCCGTGGATGCCGGCGTTCCGGTGAGAAATCCACCTCCGCAGACTCCAGAGTCCAGGAAGAAACAAAACCACAGCTGAGGCTCTGCCTCGGGCGTTTGGAAAGGCGCAGAGGGAGGTGACATTTACAGATGACTCCCGGCCTGCGTCCGGCCATGATCCCAAACGCACCTCGCAAGAAAATATCACACGAGGGTTTTTAGAAGAAGGACAGAGCGTCTCCTGACTGGAGTCCAACAGGTGGGAGCGGGAGGTAAAACAATGAGACACATCATTTTAAAGATGTTATTCCTCCAATCCGTACGACTCCTCACCAAACCCTCTGGAAAGCGAAGGGAAGGGCCTTTCTCATTTTCCCAGTGCGACTCTGTGAATGTTGTTAAATTCATGAAGTTTTACATTAATAACCAACAAATTTTATTTCTTTGTGTTTTATTGGGGGGTTCTTTACAAACTGACCAGAATAGGATTTTTAGAAATGCTGAGGTCGTGGCGGTTCGCACAAATCCCAGCGGCGGCTCCACGACCCTGAATGTGACGGCTTCCGAGCGACCGGCGAAAAATTTACAACCCGCCGCTCGTACGTTTAAACGTCCGGTTAAATTGAGGCCGCTACGACTCCTTGGTTAAGGTTGGAGGAAAGAACGCGCTCAGCGATGGAAAAAAAAAAAAAAAACACTCCAAGGAGAGACCAAGGCTGAACATTTCCCCAAAATAACAATTAATAAAAAAGTAATATTTACTAAATGCCAGGAGCATACGCGCCGACGAATATAATATATAGGAGGGTTTTTTAATGATCGGTCGAGAGAGGGGCATGTTGGGTAAAATGTTAATGTTGAGCTTCAGGGGAGGTTCATTTGGTTTAAAAAATTAATCTTCTCCGCGTTAAGCTCCTCGGCATATTCATCTCTGCAGACTCTCACGTCGTCTTGTGACGGACACGGAGAACCGTGATATTTCACCTGATTCTATTTGCCTTCTCCAGTTTCATCTTGTGTTTCATTTTGTGCGCATCGGGAATCGTCCGTCCGTTAGCCCGACCGCTAATCCGTCCACTGAAGCGCTTTATGTTGGTGCTGCTCGCCCAGGACTCACGACAGGGCGTGATTTTAAAATTTAATCCCAGCAGGCCCCTATTCCTGCACACACACACACACACACATATATGTGTGTGTGTAGGACAGACTGGACGTGGATGTTGTGAATTCGCCCCCAGATCGCGGTGTGTGTCGGGACAGTCGGCGCTGCACATCGGGATGCGCTCTGCCTCGCTGCACACAGTGTTACCTGCAGCAGCATCCAAACACATCATTAGTGGAGTTCACAGGCTTTTGTTTTCAGGCAGGGTGGTGGTGTGTGTGTGTGTGTGTGTGTGTGTGTGTGTGTGTGTGTGTGGGGGGGAGTCTGTACTGAAGCCAAGGCTCGTCTGAACTGGAGCTGATGCAATAAGCAGCTCAGTCATAATTCAATGCGGCTGCATCCCCCATGGAAAACGGTCTTGTGACTTCAGGCGAGGAACAGTCACCAGAACATAATGGAAATGTTTTTATTTCTGACTCATTCTGAAATGTAACGTCAGACAATTTAAAGTAAAACTGTTTCCACGACAGTTTTCTTGTTCTTGTTGTGACCATCTGAGGAATTTTCGACGTGAAGAGCATCACGTCGCTGTCGCCTCCTCGTCGACCACACTCGCCGCCCGGCTCCGCCCCCGACCTCGCCGGCGTCCGGCCCAGCCGCTCCGGATGAACCGGGCCTCCGGGCCGATGGCGGGCGAACACCGTCGTCTTCTGATGCTCGCGCTCGACGGCACCAAATCAAAATCCACTACTTTGTAAATGCTTTGTTTGCACGCCGTGTCTCCTCACACATCTACGTCACCTCCACCCTCTGAGTCACTCTCTTATCTTCACACAAAATGAAATTCCTCCCACCTCCGTCCTTGCTTTTCTTTTATTTGTTTTGGTTTTTTATCCGTGCACCTTTTTTTTTCTCTCGTCTCTCTCAGGGCTCTGCAGGATTTGCTCTTCGCATTTTTAGTAACTGAATTGTGCCGTCGTGCTGCGGTGTGGATCGGGACTAACTGCGTGAGGCGCGGACGGCTAAATGACGGGGGGTCAGAGCGCCGATCACCTTTAACCTGTGCATGACCCCCCCCAAGAGAGACCGATCGATAGATCTATTAATCTATCTATCTGCTGTTTAAAAGTAAACAGTCCATCCCAAAAGGTTCTGAAACATGAGTCTTCTTTATAGCCTGGACTGAAGAATTATGTATTGATCCTCTGATGTATGCCCCCCCCCAACACACACACACACACACACACACACACACACACACACACCCCCCCGACATCAGGTAAAACCTCACCTCGTAGACAGATTCATCAACAAAACATGAGCGTGTGCTGGAATCGATTTTAGATAAATCATACATCAAACGGCGTGAAAATGGTACAAGCCTTTTGGGGGGGCAGCGTGAGGATGGGGGAGGGGGGGTGGAAGACAAATCGCAGAGGTTTACAAGAAGGCTCTTTGAAAAGGTGTGATTGTTACCGACGAGGGAAAGTGAAACAAGGAAACGTGGGCTCGTCGGCTGAATTCTGATTTCAGCGTTCCCGACCTGATCCGACGCCCCCCCCCCCGTCTCTTTGAATTGTCTTTAACAAGGCAACGGACGACCCGAATAAGACGGAGCGACCCACTGCGGAAAATCTGATATTCATTTCACACCTCCGCTCTAATTTCAAGCACATTACAATCAGGAGTCAGGTGCGCCGCCAGCTCCGGCTCCATCCCCCGGCCTCCTGCTCACACGCAGGAATATGCAAATAACACAAAAAGAAATAATGAGAGCAAATGAGAGTTATTACACCGCAATACCTGGATTACCATGCAATCCAGAGAACGGGCTTCTGTCTGCAGGTCCGGAGCGGGATGTCACGGAGGATTCACGAAAACAAAATTACAGACGAGGAGGAGGCGCAAAAAACCCAATTTCAGCCGAGCCAAACACTGTTTAGTTTTGTAATGGAGGGGGGGAGGGGGAGATGCACGGGGGACGAGGACGGAGGTGAGATAAAGACAGGTGTGTGTGTGTGGGGGGGGGCAGGTGTAAAATACTACCATTCTTCATACGGCGGGTGTGTGTGTGTGTGTGTGTGTGCTGGAAAGGAAAGCCGAGGTAAGGGGCGAGACAATTTGATGGATAGACAAATTGAGGGGAGTGTGGGTGAGTCTGGGGAGGGGAGGGGAGGTGAAGAGGAGGAGGAGGAGGAGGAGAGGAGGAGAGAGGAGGAGGAGGAGGAGGGGGAGGAGCAGAGGAAAGAGAGGCAAGATTAGCAAAGGCAGAGGAGATGAGATATGAGTCAGAGGTCAGAGGTCAGAGCAGAGGAAAGGAAACAAGGAAGAGTAACTAGCAGTATTTACTCAAGTACTCTGCTTAAGTACAGGTACTTCATGTCTCCACTTACTACATCACCTGGTCTGGTTTGGTTTGTGTCCACACTGAGATCTGCTCACTGGTCCAGGACACGTCCTCCAACCAGCTACAAAAAAGGTAGAAGAAGAAGAACAGATCATCAGAATTCAAATTAACTTTACTTTTAGCAGTACTCTGACTGCAGTACATTGTACTTTTCCCATTGTTGTACTGATACCAAAGTAAAAGATGGCGGCGTCGCAGAAACGGTGAAGGGACGCGACAACAGCGGCATGCAGAGACGATAAAACACGGGGCAGGAAGTAAGGAAAACGACAGGGATAAAATACAGCGCTGTTATGACTTCATACTTGCTGTCGGGGACGACGGCGGCGGCGGCGGCGCGGGCGGATGACAGGTGAATTGTGAAACGAACGAATGCGGGGAGGACAGACAGATGCAAACACGACAAAAAAGATGAACGGGCGTCACGTGACGTGATGGATTAACGGGACGGCGGAGGAACAGCGGCGTGCGGTTCTCTAACACCCGCCCGCCCGCGCAGAGACATTCAAACGCACCCGCTCGCGCTGGCAGAACAAAGAGGGAGGCCGCAGAAGTGCTGACCTTTTAACTCCATTTCCTCCGTCATACAAATGCTCGGCGAGCCGCTGAGAGAAAGAGCGGCTTTTCAGGGGAGCAGCTTGAGACATCGGTGGGACGCCTGCGTTCGATACGCGCCCGAGCGGCTGACCTTTCCCTAATGGGCCGGGATACCGCGCGGCGCCTGAACACCGCGGCGCCGCGAGAAGTTCAGCCTCGGCGTGAAAAGGACTCACGCCATCGGCTTTCTTTTGTTTCGGAGCGGCTTTCTTCTTTTAACCGTTTCTTTTTTTTTTTTTCTTTCTTCTCTCTGTTGTTTTGTTGTGCGATGGTGTCATTTAAAAAACAACAACAAAAAAAACCAGCTTTCATTCTTTTTTTTTTTCTGTTGTGTGAATATTTCAGACTGGGGAAGATCAAAAGCGGCGCCCAGAGACACAATCAGCACCAACCTGACACCGGGAACGTATCAAAGGAAACCGGCGCGGCGCCCACCCGCGGTACCGACCGCGGGACCCGACCCCGCGTCCCACGCCGACCTCCCTCCGACTTCAATCCTAACCTTGACCCTTAATCCGGTTTTTACGGCCGGTTGCGCGGGAAGGATTTTTCCTTATCTCCCCCGCTTTCCTTTTCTAATCTTCCCCTCTGCGAGGAAAACGGCCACCCCGGTATCCTCGCGCGCCGCGCACCTCCCGACCTCAACACCAGCCGGCGTCACGGTAAACCGATAAACTTTAAATCCTTGAAATATAATATTCTATTACACGTATTTCTACGCGCCCGGGGCAACGGTGGCGCGCACGTGCCGAGCTCTAAATCAAACGATCGCTCAGACAAAATGTCCCAGATGGAGGAACGTATAAACACAGCAGGATGACGGGGGGATTTATTTCTGAGGCTCCACGTCTTCCTCACAGCGCTGCCTTCTTCCTCTGCGTGTGAATATGTCTGTCTCTTATCAACTGCAGCTGCTGAAATCTTAATATTCTACTTTTATTTTCAACAAACCCTTACGGTTTCGCTGTCGGGAGCTGGTTAGACGTCTTCTTCCTCGTGC
The DNA here is from genome assembly GCA_016785225.1 of Psettodes erumei. Taxonomy (NCBI): domain Eukaryota; kingdom Metazoa; phylum Chordata; class Actinopteri; order Pleuronectiformes; family Psettodidae; genus Psettodes; species Psettodes erumei. Next base: position 931,879 of record JAFBJZ010000672.1, on the reverse strand, counting down.
CGTTGACCTTCTCCGGTTCCTCCCCCGACGTTCTCTACATTTCAGACGCTGTTGTTGTGGGTCACCCACAGAAATACGCCTTTATGTTACACTAATGAGCAGCGCTGACCCCCCCGAGCTAAATAACAGTTTAGCCTGGGGGGGCAGCCGGTGCCGTTAAGCCTCGGTCACGCCACGCTGCAGAGAGACGTCTTCTTTAAATGGAGTCCACCCGTCTTTGTAATTGGCGACTAAAGGAGAGCGTTCTGACTCAGAGGTCCTCCATGATAACACCCCCACCACCACCACCACCACTCTGCTCCGAGGTGTTTTACAGAAGTTAGAAAACAGCTCAACTTTAAGCTAAGCTAAGCTAACTGTCACAGTGCAGCTTCCTCTAAAACAACCTGCGTAAATCAGACCCAAAAAGCATCAAGTAATCTGTGTCCTTTATTTGGGGGTTTTGTCTCTGTACGTCCTCACACATGTGCCTCTGCCCCCCCCCACACACACACACACACACACACACACACACACACACACACACTCCTGCTGCATGTTTGAGTTAAGAGGAGTCGGGACAGCCCCAGATTGAATGTGTCACATTTATATAGATCTATCACTCTGTCCTTTGTCCCACGGGTGTTTGTGTGTGTGTGTGTGTGTGTGTGTGTGTGTGTGTGTGTGTGTGTGTGTGTGTGTGTTGATGCACTGACAGACCTAAAATAGAACTGAAAGTAATATCACCTCTGACCTCAGTTCAGGCTTTATTCAGATTCAGCAGCTTTACAGTGGAGAATTCTTTAGTTTACAGGTTGACGAGGAGCAGCTTCGCTCTCAGCTGCTTTGAAAATATTTATTTTTTTTTTTTTCTTTGCATCATCCAGAAATCTGCGGCGGTGCCGGCGCAAACTCCAGGAGGGGAGCCGATGACAGACAGGTGAGAGGAAAACGGCGGATTCTCAATCAAACCGAGAGGGAGCCTCCCAATCAGACGTCCGAGCCAAACACAGACACACACACACACACACACACACACACACACACACACAGCTGCCTCATCTCGTTCGGCGCAGAGGGATCTCCCACTTTGGATATCAGGGGGAGAGAGAATTGAGAGTCGGCGTTGGAATAAATCCAGCCGTGCCTAAATGAACAGCTGACAGCAGGTCCAGCTCCGGCCAATACTGCAAACAGACAGCTGGGAAATTGTCTCCGCCGCGTAACGGCCCCGTTGCCTCTTACGGTTTAGAGCCCGCCGCGTCAAACCCACTTGGCGTGTTCTGGCGCGGGAGGGCGGTCCGGTGTGAGGAACCTCCGGCGCCGCTCCTCTTCGTTCGACCTTTTCTTCTGCCGTCGCTGCAGGACGGCGTTTCTTTCTGTTTGTCAGAAACACATCGGACCATTTTGGGAACTTCACCGGGAAACGTCACTTCAACGCCGCGGCGGGGAAATGTACAGATCCCGAGCATGTGTGCGTTCTCACGCCGTGTCATGTTTTATTTTGTGTCAGTCAGGATTTTCTTTTTTTCTCAGCTAAGAACGTCACGTCAGACGCGGAGAGGGACGCGGGTCTATTTTGAGGACGGAGATGCCAAGCGGCAAAGGGATCAAATTGCGACGTGATCGAAAACAGCACCGAGGCGACGCGCCGCGAGCGTTTGATGAAGTCACGCGGCCGGGAACACGCATTCAACCTGCAGGAAGAGCTACACCTGGATGTGACAGCATGAGCGGCATGAGACAGGCCAGAAATATTCCTCCTGCTCTCACGCCAGTCATTCCAGGTGTGGAAGCATTTTAATTATTCACTTCAGGGTTTGGAAATTAAAAATGTGTAATCGACACACACTGCGTGATGTTTGTCGACACGAGGAGCCGAAACCTCCTGTTTCCCTGAGTAAAGAGCCTCAGATTTACAAATCAGAGGAGGTTGTTGTTGTTTTTTTCAAGCGATGCAACGTGTCGCCGTCGTCTGTGTGACACCCGAGAGAGCGAGAGAGAGACGGGAGAAGGTGAGAAAGACGAAACGAGAGGAGAGAAGACCTGATGGGGGGTTGTTTCAGGCTGGGGAGTCGACAATCAGACCGCGAGTGACGCACACAAACACAATATGCAAATTCTGCAAACTGTGTTTGTTAAAGGTTCATTCCCCACAAACGGAGTCACAAAGACAGATGGTGAAACTTCTGCTGCCGCCAAAGAAGCAGCTTTGATTTTTAAGGTTTTCCGCTCAAAAGAAGTAACTTTAAAAGTTTCACGGCCGTTTACTAACGTTATTCAGAGGAGAGAAGTTCAGAATATGAACGTCGATGGTGTTGAAGGTTAAGTGAGGAGCTCCTCGGCTTTCATTAGTGACTTTTTTTTTTTTTACAATATCCACTCTATGAAAATCATGTCCGAATCTAATCACATGCAGGCCTGAGGGGGGTGAAGCTGCACTTCTTACACCCACACACACACACACACACACACACACACACACACACACACACACACACACACACACACACACACACACACACACACACACACACACACACACACACACACACACACACACACACACGACTAATTTTGTTAAAAAAAAAAAAGGGAAGCACTTACTCGACGTTTTCGCTGAACAGAGGCAGCAATTATCCTTCCCTCAAAACACATTTAGAAAATTAATTATTTTACACAGACGTAATTTTAGGGGACAGGGTAAAAACATTTTACAATTCAACAATAATGCTGAATTAGTGCAGCGGAAGAGCCGCATTTAAAATGTGCCCGTACGCAAGCTAACAGGATTATAAACCAATAACTGGACTGTAATCTCAGTTTGTGTTTTTTTGTTTTTTTTACACTGTGCCACTTTCCACACGGTAACACTGCTGTTCCTGCTGCGCGCACACATGAAGTTTACTGTGGATCTAGACGGTGCTCGCACACGTGCACACACACACACACACACACACACACACACCAGCGGACAGAGCGGAGACGAGCTGAGGATTAGCACGACACGGAGGAGAAGAAGAAGAAGATTTCTACTATTTGTTCCGGCGAACAAAGACGTGAACCGCCATTCACCCCCGCTGGAAAACTTCACAACAAAAGTTCCACGTCAGCACCGCACTTCACCGTAAACACAGGAGATCCGTAATCCGGTCCAAAGACACAAAGGCAGGACGTCCTCCTGACGGGAATGCGCTGTCCGTCCCGGCATGAGGGATCCAGATCAATACGCTCACAAAGGCACAAATACAAAGTGAATGAATGATCAGCCTTAATGCTCGGGGCTAATTCACTTCCCCGCCGTTCACCGTGAATACAAAATCTGCCGGCGAGACGAGCCAAGGTCAGCGCCCATTACGCCCGGAAAATACCATCCCTGCCTCCGCGCGGCTTCGCTCGCCGTTTGCCGGGCGCGGCGCGTTCACGTCGTTTGCACACCTGTGCGTTTGTTTTGTTTTTTTTCCAGATGAAGGTGCGGCGTGTGTTCGAGATGAGCCGCAGAGCTGCTGAAGGTCACTCGCATGGTTTTAATCCTCCAGCCAGTCAGCGGCGAAGAATGTGACACAGGCCGTCACTACTGCTGTGTGTGTGTGTGTGTGTGTGTGTGTGTGTGTGTGTGTGTGTGACAAAAACACCCGTCAGAAATTTGAATTATGACAATAACTGTATTTATATAGCTGTGCAGCTAACTCCCTGTGCGTGGATCTCAACTTATGCATTGTTTTCTCACTTGCGTTGTCGTTGTGTTGTTGCTGTGTGGCGTAAACGCAGCTGGTGAAAGTTGTCTCCTTGCTGCAGAAGAGAAAAAAAAAAACTCCGGCGTATGAGCGACGGGAATGAGTTTGAACTGATCTGCTCCCGTGTTTTCGTCACATTTGCTTAATCCCTCAGTGTTTGGGGTCCCGCACACCCTACCGTAAAATAATAAAACAGAAAAAAAAACATAATATGAATTGCAAAATTCACATTACTTTCCCTCTTATGCTATAAAACACTTTGCTGCTCTGATGCTTTTTCATTTGACCCTATTAAAGCCCAATATATTGGAAAACATTAAGGTGGCAGCCCCCTCCTTTTACCACGAAGTGCACGTCATGACGGAAAAAAAAAAAAGAAATGAAGCATAAACCAATGCTAATACACCAAAAAATGAAACAAACACAAACCCCCAGTCACTGAAATAAAAACAAACCTCTTGGTTGTGATCCACATATGGAGGTAACGCAGACTTCAGTGAAATATAATGTTCAAACAGTCAAATCATGTCCCCACAACACACGCACAAACAATCTTTGGTTAGCAAACAAAAAGAAGGTGACAGTGCGATTGAGGGTTTGTGTAGCGCAGTGCGTTGGGTTAAAGATAAGTGTGTGTGTGTTGCTGTGGCGGTTGCATGAGTGGGTGCGTTTGCGTCTCTTTATTCACATGAACGTTGACTCCGCTGTTAGCACTCTGGATAAAAGCACCAGCTGAATGTCTATGTAAATGAAAGAGGTGTGTGTGTGTGTGTGTGTGTGTGTGTGTGTGTGTGTGCGTGTGCGTGTGCATACTGTGGAGTATTGCCCACTGACTGTTTTTATTACTCCTCTGCTCTGATTTACAATTCATAAAAAATGAGGTGTTGTGCGTTCTTGCTCGCTCCCATCGCGTGTGTGTGGGTCGCTGCGCGGCGGCGTGTGTGTACCTGCAGTGTAAACACACGGTTGCGTCGACATGTTGTTGCACGTTTGCATACGGGATGTCACGCGGTTTTGTTTTGTTTTTTTAAACACACATAACACATCATTTCAGACTGAGCTGCCCGTTGCCGTTTTGTCTGCGCAGCGTGAGAGTGTGTGTCTGTGTGCGCGGGGAGGAGGAAGAGGAGGAGGAAGAGGGAGGTCACAACCCATTACTCACAGCTAGCTGTGTTTACTCTCATCTAATAGGAAAAACAGCATCGATGGCTTCCACCACATTATAAATCGATAGTTTACCCAAACGCGTTATAAATCATGTTGCCGTTGCTTTTGTCGGAGCGATGGACTCCTCCACATTGATTTCTGCATAGATTTAATAACGCCGCCCCACCGACGGGCGTAGAGGATCGCTCGGCTGCTATCTAAATTAAGCTGCAGGATGTAATCACACCTCGGTGCATTAAACGGGCCGCCTCAGCTCACAGGCATTAAATGTTGGACCCTCGGGGCCCGAGTCGGAGTCCAGGGGCCCGTAGTTTAAAAAACACTGAGCGATAAAAAACTCGGGCCGGAGAAACTAATCACGGGCCGCGAGAGGAAAAAAAAAAAAAAAAAAGAGGTTTCGACGTTTTCTTTATTTAATGCGTCCAAAGGAGAGGTTCGATCCTGACTCAATCCGGCTTCCCCAGAAAAACTCGTATCGAGAATCCCGACGGATGGTTTCCGGTCGGAAAAGAGCGAGAGACGAACGCACGGGGCCGGTGTTCTGGTTCTAACGGGCCGTCATCACGCCTCTCACTCGCTTCAGCTTACAGGCTGGACAGATCTTTAAACTGGGACGCTGCTATCGTTTTGAAAAGGACATTTCAAATGGACATTTTGAAGACAGATAATATAGATGCCAGATAAATGAGATGAAAAAAGAAAAGATTTTAGAAGAAGGCAGGATTTCGTAAAATGAAAGCAGCCTACTCAACACGCCGAAGTGGAGCGAACGTCACGCGACACATTTCCGAGATGAAAAGCTCCTCGAGATGAAGAGGCTCCACAAGTGGCTCTTCTTTAGTTTGGATGGTTTTTACGACTGGGATTTGTTCAGATGCCAGAGTCCAGCAGGACCGTCGCGAGAGGAATAACTGCTCGTCGAAAAACTCGCCGCCGGCCACGAAATGAACATAAGGAAAAATTCTCACGCAGAAGCTTCGCTAATCAGTATTATTCCACTGAACATCGGCCCGGGTTGGGTTAGCAGCAGAGCCGAGCAGCTAAAGTTCCCCTCAGGAGGTGGTGGAGACCAAACACAGAGCTAAAAGAGAAGGGTGTCGAGAGAGTCAGGCGACCCAAACCACGACTTCCATCGGCTCTGCTGGTGAAGGTGAAGACGTGCCGATGTTTCTGCTGCACGCAAATGACCCGACATGAAACAAAGGTCAGCTGGGTCGGCTTCCTGTTTCCATCTGCTCCTGATTGCATGCTAATGCGTTAGCATTGGCGGCAGTGGATCCTAATATGGGTGAGATGAATGACCGTTCGATTAAACAACCAGTCAGTCAATCAATAATCCTGTTGATTTGATGCTTGGATTGATTTGAATGGCCTTTAGAAATATGAAAAATGTGTGTGTGTGTGTGTGTGTGTGTGTGTGTGTGTGCGCGTGCGAGAAAGCCACTTAACACAAGCGCGCACTGACTAAACTCGCAGCCGTGTAATTACAAGCAGAACACAGATGTTTATTATTGTCCATCAGCTGTCAGGCGTGAGACACCGTCACATCTGCCACGGCAACAGAATAAAAAAAAAAAAAACCCTGATAATCCACAGCAGCTCCCACACACTGTACTGTCTGTCTCACACATAAAGCTGTGAGGGGAAAAAAAGGAAAAAAATTAAAAATAAAATGGGGAGACTTCAAACAGCATATGCTGAGATAATTAGCCAACCCAAACAATTTGCATTTTAGACACCTCGCCAATTATTTTCATTTCAGCTTTCCTGAGGAGTGGAGATGGGGGGGGGGCACTGCATAGTGAAAGACATAATGATGGAGAGAAGGGAAGTGATATGACCGGGGTAAAGAGGGGAAACGCTCATTTGGCTGCCACACAGCGGTGTAAATAAAGCAGACAATTAATTGGAGATGGATGCAAGTGGGTGGAAAACTCCCTCGGGGGCAGTGAACGCTCACTGCCAGGGTTTTTCTTTTGGGGTTTTTTTGGTTTTT
>JAFBJZ010000672.1:882500-920000 GCA_016785225.1 Psettodes erumei | reverse complement strand
CTCCGTGCACTGGAGAAACATCAGCTGTTCTGCAGGAGTAAAGGGTAAAGAGACATAAGAAGCCAGAGCCAGAAAACTGTCCGGTACAAATCCCCGATATTCTACTTTTTTTTTTCAACTTTTTTTTTGTGGGGGGTCGGGTGGATTAAACAACTGAGGCATTAATTAATCTGTGGTTTAGTACAGCATGAAGTGCAAGTCACAACATGTGGAGCTGTTGCTTCACAGAAAATGAATCATCTCGATATTCTTGAAGGATAAATGGGTTTCTGAATCCAGCCTGCTCATTAGCCCATCGACCGCCCATTGTTGGTTTATTTTGGGGGTGTGTGTGTGTGATGTGATTGGTCGATACTGAAGCCCAACTCCATATGCTGATACTCTTATTTCTCCTGCTCATAATATATCATCCAGGTTCAGCTTCTTTTTTTTTCCCCAGGTTGTGCTCGTGCAAAATTGCAAAAATTGGCCGGTCACACCCACACACTCCCCACGTTTGGGCTCGCACTGATTCTCGTGTCCAATTTCCATGGATCAGAGTCTCGAGCAGATGTTATATAAGAGGGACATGAATTTGAGTTTCACCTCTTCAGTTACACCGCCGCACATTCCTCTCCTTCTTTGAGTCGCCATCGCAGCACTTTGGGTGGAAAATATCTCATCAGCGCCGTTGACACGAAGTTCAATTTTCAAAGTCCCTTGTTCAGCTTGAAGTCCATTAAAGGTTCCCGCTGCTGCTGGGATTTTATTATGCATGCATGGCCTCCAAAGTGTGTGTGTGTGTGTGTGTGTGTGTGTGCTTTCATGCTGGCTCTGACTGAACGAACAAATGTGTGTTTAAGTGTGTTTGTGCAGGTTTCTTTTGCAGTGATCCAGTATAATGCTGTAACAGGAGCTGGGACTGAGTTTGTGTTTAGTTGTGTTAGTGCATGGACAGCCTCTCTCTAGCTATATATATATATGTGTGTGTGTGTGTGTGTGTGTGTGTGTGTGTGTGTGTGTGTATAGACAAGCGTGCAGGCCCAGCAGTATTCAGGTCTCTGAGGTTTGAATATTAAGGAGCAGGCGGTGAAAAACAGCCCCCGGACACCTCACAATATACGTCGCACACTCTTTGAAATGGGAACAACTACACAACATGTGACAGGAACGCATTGAGCTTATTAATTCTTCAGGCTATCTGGGACACCGCAGGAGTGTTTAATGCGTTATATGCGTCTGCTGGGGGTTTCAACCTGAGTGTGGGGGTGGGGTGGGTGAAGAGGAGGATCCCGCAGCCAGAAGCTTGCCCGAGTCTTCTCCAGCACCAGACGCATGTGGGCTTCAGACCTTCATCGTGGACTTCGCGGTGGCGTCCGAACCCGTCAGGAAGCTCAGACACCTGCTCATTGGACGCCTCGCTCTGTGCAGCGGGCACGCTCCCACACTGACCCACAACGCCGGGCGTCCCACAGGGACGTGCACTCAGCCCACCAGCTTTCACCCTGGTTCAGGAGCACTGGGACAAAAACCAGGGAGTTATCACACACACACACACACACACACACACACACTACACTATGTTGCTGCACCTTTGCACATAAGACTATTTCATATTCCATTTTGTTTATTGTTACTGTGTTTTTAAGTGCCCTCCGCTTCCATGTGAAATTGAGTTGGCTCTCACCGTTTGCACTGTCATCCATTATATGACGATAAAAATCTCCATCACCTCCACCTGCTCCAGAGGAATCGCTAACCATTGACCTCTGACCCCTCTGCAGAGGAGGTGCGGGGACTAACAAGCCTCTAATTCGGTTGCGTATGTGGTGGGTGCAGAGCTAAAGTACGGCAGCCCCCGGCTGAGTGATAGATTTTTTTTTTTTTAATTCCAAAGTAAAACTTTACATGGTCATTTTAGTGCTGATTGGGTTTCATGGCCCAGGGGACCAGTAAACCCACTTTAAATGGACTGTTTCCATAAAAGTGTGATTTCTGGGGGAAAGCTGAGGTTTTGAAGATATGACGGTTTTTATCTCACAGGGGCCATTGTGTTGGACTGATGGTGGACATTTCTTAACTGAATTAAGGCTTTTCTCTTTTTAGTGGCGGCTTCACCTTCACCGCGGCTTTATTAGAAATGTTTTAAGTCAGTCTGAGCCCGTAGTTTATCTGATAATTAGACTCTACTGCCTTTTTCTTTCTGTATTATTAATCCTTGTTTGTGTCGGCTGGTCTCTGTTGGGGAGAGGGATTTTTGTTTGCCCAGACAAACTAATATAACACAGTACTTACCGTCACTCAACATACTTTACTGTTTAAAACTAACGAGAAACAATGAAGTCGATGCTACAGGCAGCAAAGAGACATGTAAGGAAGAGAAAATCCCTTTGTTGACTCCACAGGTGTCAGTTTTGACTCGACACGATCGCGGGCCCGACCTACAACTACCGCACATCTGCTCTGCATCTGGCAGCAGGCAGGCGGCTCGGATTGGTGTCTCCAATCGGGAAACATTAGCTCGCACAAGACGTTCACCGGCTCAGATGTTTGCTATTGATTGATACGATCAAAAAGCCGCCGCTCGCCATCTTTGTTTCATGCGGCTGAGAAGCAGGAGTGGATGCTGCCGGTACCTTACAAGCTGTCAAGGTAAGAAGGAGAAAAAAAAAAATAAGAGAGAAGATGGTAATGAGGCGGCAGAGAGGAAGAGGAGAGTGTGGACAGCTGACGGTGAAGCTCGGGGGGGGGTATAGGTGAAGGAGTGAGACAGACAGCAGGAGACAGGATCCAAAGCAAACAGAGAGACGGCGCCAGGCTTAACAGATGTTTCTATTGCTTTCTGAGCCGCTGTGGAGCTGCAGGCTCCTCAGCCCGCTGCAGCCAACCCTCTGGCATCACCTCGCTTTGTGACACTGTGTTTGTGTTACTGCCAGAAGCTTGTGTGTGTGTGTGTGTGTGTGTGTGTGCGTCTCTCCATCCATGCCTCTGCTCTCAGGCCTCCGTTTCATGTGAACCAGCTGGGGCGGTTTGCGGCCTCGTGTGTGTCGGTCCTTCCCTCCCCGCGGGGGTTGTGGCTCCGGTTTAGGGTTAAAGTAATAATTCACTACATTTGCATGTAAATTAGACAGTTGTGTTACTTTTGCTCTCTGACACAATAGCCGTTAATCCCACGACCTTCGCAGCGGCAGAATATTCTCTAAACATCGCGCGTCTGTAATTTTGTCACGTTTATTCCTCCACTAAAATTTTAACCGCTGCTGCGCTCTCTGTTTATCGAGGCCCGGCTCTGCAGCTGCTGTATTTTATGACCTTTTGTGCGTTTAAAATCAGATCTTGCACCCAAAATTAATGAAAGCAATGTTGCGAGTTTACACCGTGGGAGTAAAAATGCGGTTAGGATCACATAACTGTACGCTGATTGCTGCAACATGCCACGACCGTCACACGCTCATGAGACTGATTAGACCATTCAAATGCGAGAAGGGGATAATCCCGCTTGTATGGTTCCGTCGTATCATAACAGGTCCACACATGGTGTTAACAGAACCAAGGCCACGCTCCGGCCAGTTCACTACTGAGCCAAACATCTTCCCCTCCGTGATTTTCTTTGCACATCCTCCAGGAAGTATCGCTAACTGCCTTTGCGTCAAGACTTTTCTGGTGTAAATGAGTCAAATCTGGACGTAGGTGTGTGTGTATGTGTGTGTGTGTGTGTGTGTGTGTGTGTGTGTGTGTGTGAGGCTGCTCTCATTCAGGAGGCTCTGGTGTTTATGGTGTATTGTGACTTCGCAGTAGCCAGCAGGAGAATAAAGGCTCAAGATGCAGCCTCAACCTGAAGCTCTGCGTTTGTGTGTGTCTGTTTTTGTGTGTGTGCGTGCGCACACATTTACTCTGCGTCCTAATGAGCTGGAGGGGTTCACGGCGAAAGCAGGAAATTCATTTCCTGTGACATTAACTTCACCTCCAATTTTCGTCTCGCCGGTGTGAATACTCGCAGGAGTTTACGGCGGCCGAGCTCCCAGGAAACCTGAAACGTTCTGCAGTCGCACAAGTGCGCAGCACAACAGCATCGGGGTCATCTATCTTTTACTACAGTTGCACTTTAACTTGCACATTTTAGTGTCAGTTTGGAGGGTGGGATTTTCCTGTTAAAGAGAAATAAAGGTATTTTATTGGTTTTAACGGGAACAGTTCATTTAACGAGTTGTCATCTATTCAGACTGTAACAGGTTTAAGTTTGCAAAGCAGCATTACAATGCACACAAGCAGCGTCACACGACATTCTGCATGTGTGTGCGCAGCGCGTGCTGCACATTCACACATCAGGACGTCCTTCGAGGTGCGAGTGCACGCGTCTGCCTTGAATTAACCATGGTGCGGAGGAGGAACATGAAAACGGGCGTGTCAGGCGCTGTAGATGTGGATTTTGAACATCAGCTCGTCAAGCTGGAGGAGATTAGCGCTGCGATTCTCACGGGGCGGAGACGACTCGCAAGGTTAAACGTGAGCGGGCGAGCGAGCGAGATCTGGAGCGAACCCGGGCTGCATGCTCAAACCGACCTTCGTGGTAATCTGTCGGACTGCGAGGGATCTGGGAGGAACTTGAAATAAATTCTGTTGCATCATCTAAATCTGATCTTCATCTTATGTAATTTTATATTTATTTTTCAATATTCAGTCTTGTAACAGCATCTTCAACTACATGTAGTTGTTTACTCGCTGTCTGACAGCGAGAAGGTCACGCGCAGTTTTCCACGCGACATCCGCGCACATCGTGCTAATTGAGACGCGACGTCCCCGGGAAGGATCGAGCGTCTCCGGATTTCCATTTTCATTTTTTGCTCACCGTGCGGCTAACACCCCGCTGACGAGTGCACGGTTTAATGAAACAGACACATTTGTACAAACGGCGTTCGTGATATCTGTTTTTGAACAACCTGTTTATTTATAATTGATGTCGCCGGCTGCATTATGCATGAAATGAGTTGCGCACAAACACACCCCTAAGCCCTCGCCATCCATTCCGTCGGCGTCTCGCAAATTAAAGTCGTATCTGCTCCTTCCTCCTTCAGACGCCGCTGCTGTCAGACTCGTAATTAATTTGGTCTTAATCTTGTATTATTATGCTAATAATAAGCAATCACGTCACTTTGACGGTAAATTGAAAATGGAGGGTTATTTCAACAGCAGACAATTCAACGGTGACGGCAGATTTGGCGGCGACCCGAGCTCGGGGGAAAAACATTTGGCACGGACGTCCTGCGCTTCGAAAACCAGTGGGCCGTGAGCTCGGGGCGGTTTTCCCGCGTTCGGAGGCGTCGGCGCCGAAAGCGTCAGATCGGCGAGGGTTCCTCCGTGCTCTGAAACGATCAGCTGCTTCTTGTCGTCAGCTTCCTTTCCCTTTGCTGCTACGTGCATTTTGCTAACGTGCGGGGGAGTGTTTTTATCTACACATGTGAAGATGAACCGGCACAACCGGCAAAAACACAAATATTGAAAGCCATGCCAGTGATTCTGCATGTTCTGAAATACAGTATATTGAGCCCATTCACTTAAAATGACTTTCTGGTTTTGAGCACTTGGGCTACATGTTGCTATGCAAGGTGCTTTGCTTATGTGAATAAGGTTGAGTTGTGTGTGTGTGTGTGTGCAGGACAGCTGGGACTTCTGTTGAGTGTGAATCCCGTTAACTCGATCCAACCTGGAAAAATCCTCAATCGCCCGATGTGTCCCCAGGTCGGGAGAAAATCCCGCTCGCAGCCCCGCAGACACAGCCGGAGCCCGTAAGGTCACTGATATTATTAGCAACTCGCTGACATTTGGTTGCCATGACGAGAAACAGCGACAGCTGAATCAACCGCTTCGCCAAAAAGCCACGGACGAACCGCCACTGAGACCCATCACGGACACAAAGCAGGGGAACGCCAACTAAACGGAAAATCAACTTATAATAAGGAACGCGCTTCTGGAAAAAGCTGTCGCTGCCGAAATGCCAACCAAGTTTGTTGCTTCCTTTTTCCTGCACGAATTGTGCATGAGCATTAAATTACCTCTGTACCGTTAGGGGGTGGGGGGGGTGATGCGGTCACACAACTGACAATTTAAACAGCACTGTCGAGTTAAGATGTATAACACCTGCATTTCCTTGCATATATCATAAGAAATTATCAATATTAAATTAAATTAAACGCACGACCTGCTCAGGTGCAAACAACCCAACCACAACGTGAACGTAGTGGAGCATTTAGCAACTAACGAGCCACACATTTCCCTCAGGATCTGGTGGAGACCAAACACAGAGCAAAAAGAGAGGGAGTACGGGATCAAAGAACGCTAATGTTGCTACGTACCTGCTAGCAACTGTTCACTAACTTCTTCACAATGAAACATCCTGTGAGTCCGCACACTCTGAATGATCATCAGATACGCCCCCTGAAACAGCCGTACTGGACCTTAGTTGTCATGATTATAATCAAAAAACAATGTTAAGCTAGTAGAGCCGTCACATTTTGGTTTGGTTTACAAAAGAAAAGATGGTGGTTTATGTTAAAGTAAGGTCGAGGAGTCTCGTCGTCATGGTCACGGTAATAAACAGTCACAACGGTAAACGGTCATATCACTGCATCCACTAGAGGGCGCCTGGCAGTGATAACTAACCGTGCGTCACAATGGGCGACGAGTTGCTGATTTATTTCACAGGCGTTTTGTGCGCGCGCTCGTCTTGTTGACTCCTGCACTCTGTTGACTTAACTGAAAATGTTATGACGCCGCAGCATCGCCTCCCTCCAGCCCTGTTAAACTTTACAACCTGCCCCCTCCCGCTTTGTCAATCTTGGCTTCTTTCTGTGACATATAAAACTTTCACCCTCCACTTTTTTTTTTTTTTTTTTTTAAAATCTGTCTCACACACACTGTCCATCCCAGAAGACAAATTAGTCTCGGTCCACGTCCCTGTCTCGCCCCCCCCACACACACACACCTCTTTCTTCGTTCACAGCTCATCAAACCCAATCACTCCGGTGGCTTCCAGTTTTGTTAAAGAATTACACAGTTGTGGGACTGTAAAAACCTCCACCCCCCACCCCAGATGTTCAGTTCACATGACTAGAGAAAGACAGTGGTGCTAGCAGGGATGATTGGGAGGGCGGCGCACACTGGTACCAACTAATTAAAGAAACTCCCACAATCCACTGGGTTTTGTGTGTGTGTGTGTGTGTGTTTTCTTATCCTGGCTGGCCGAGGCAAAGCCATGTGACCCGTACAGAGAATGAGGCAAGTGACCCGCGAGAGACCACAGGAAATAGAGTCTGCGAGGATGGAGAAAGAACGAGACAGACGGAGATGACAGAAACAGAAGAGGGGGGGGGAGGGTGAGAGAGAGAGAGCGGGGGGGGGGGTAAAGGTGAGTAGGCGTGAGGAAAAAAAAAAAAAGAGGAAATGGAACAAGGGAATGAGCGAGAGAGGCCGGGAATTAGCAGGACACAATAGTAAAAATGCCAGGTCACGCCCCCGTGGGTGATGATTTGCAGGGGAGGGGGAGCAAAATGCATTGAAACAAGTAATGAGTTTGGTCTGGGGGGGGTGATTACACTGGGTGGCACGAGGTCTCGCGGTGGCATGGTGAGCGCTGCCACGCTACGTTTCCTGCAAACACACTGAAAACAGCCGATCAGTGTTGTAGAGGAAGAAAAGGAAAACGCAACGATGAACAAAGTTGTTGTGGGGTGAAAGGAAGTTGTTTTTACCTCTTCGCTCTTCACTGCAGGATATGGTTCTTGAGATTGCAGTCGCACACGTGTCTCCTCTTCAACGCAACACAAGGTGCGTCGAGTTTTTATTTACTGACAAGTTCTGGAAATCAGACGAGCCGCGGCAGAGGAAGAGGGATTCGTCATCTGGGAGGTCTGGATGCAGTGACCGATCGAGCGGGGCTAAAGCTAAAGCTACAGCGGCATATATAAAAACTGTATCATCAAACATATGGAGCAAAGTGTTCCAATGCTTTTTAAGTTGTTATGACATTTAGAAGCGATAAGATGAAAAGCTATATTTATTTATGAAATGACTTCATTTAATTCACTGAACCAGCAGGTCAAATATTTGCCGCGGATGTCTGGCGATTTATAATAACTGGGTTTTATTCCTGCCTTTGATTTGTGAACGAAACGGACGCACGCCTCGACGAACCTAATCTCCCGAGAGTCCGGCTCGACCTTCCAGACGCAGTTTGTCTTCGGCTGTGAAGTTCACGTACGGTAATTCAGCCGTGTGGAGCGCGGCGGTTTACGCAGAACGATTTTAACGAGATACTTCTGGGCAAAATGTGGGTTTTGCTGCGGTTTCTGAAGTTAAATCTTCACATGCATGAAGGATTTTGAAGTTTAGTTTGTCTAAAACAAGAAAACAAAACAACTGAACTCACTGAGACGATCATCAGCGTGTGAAGGAATAACAAGGTTGCTAACCAGCTAGCCCTGTCCCGTCTTGTAATACCACTTTGTGCCTCAGGGGGGGCGATTGGTGCCACGTTTCTTCGACACTGGAAATTAAACAGCTGTTGATGCCGACGTTGCAGCAACAGCAAATATTTACAGATGGCACCTTTTAGTCCCGTATTGCAGTTAAACTGCGATTTGCTGTAACCCACATGATTCTGGAGCATGTTCAGCTGCACTAAAAGCACATTAGAGGTCTGCGGAAACGTCGGATGATAATAAAACGCCACTTGTCCGGTCTGGTTGATCATTAACGCCCCCTGCCCCCCCCCTCCCGTCCCGACACTTAGCCCCGGGCCACGCATCAGCATTCATAATGAGGCACGGCGAGGCGACCGCTGGCTCGTCGCGGCTAAGTGCCCGGGATGCGCTCGGTCAGTTTTATTTTACTGCCCTTATGCTTTGTCCATCTGACGACTGCACACAGGCAAGCAGGAATACACACATAAACCCGCACAGACAGTCACTCACGCGCACACGCATCCTTTTTTTTTATTACACTTGTGAGCGCTCTACACAAACTTAATTTCATTTCCCTAACTTTAACTTTAAAACCTCACCAATAAATCCTTTGCTCGTAAAAACAAATAAAAATAATGTCCACCCTATAAGGCCCCGGACAAGCCGGGATGATTTCCTTGGTTCTCTATTATTGTGGGAACATTCCGACTCTAAAATAAAAGGAGATATTGCCTTTTCTCTTCACTTCCCCCCCTTTTCCTAATCTCCATCTTTCTTTCTCCCCGTCCACCCTCCCTTCCTGACGCGTAAACACATAAACCTGCAAATTCTCACGGGCCGGAGGAACGGCCTGCTGCTTCTTCCTGTTTTTTGTTTTCATAAATATTAACAACAGGTTGGATCAAATCTAAATCTCATGCCCCAGCAAACACACTCTTACAGTGAGCTATGAAACACATTACAGGTTCAGGTCCACTTTCTGAAAGGTTGAGCTGCTGCTGCTGCTGTTCTATCTCGTGCTCCAAATGGAGGGTCTCCACAGGTTCTGAGGAACCAACCCAAGTTTCACATACAGTAAGCAGACCAGCTCCGGACCATGCTTACTACAGTGGTACCATATGGACTCTTTGTAGCAGTCCAAGCAGGTCGGGTCCAGGAGCCAAACAGTATCAGCTCTGCTGACCGGGTACGTCAATGTCAGGGCTGCAGTAAATGTTGTCGGACTCCGTCACTGTATCGCCGCCGCCGCGGCTCGATGACCGATAGATCGTTGCGGCGCTGTCGATGCTGGCGCAGAGTCCCCGTTGGGTTCCGCTCGGGTCGACCGCGTCCTGGATCCGGTCCATCTGGATTGCGCTGAGCCCCCCCCCCACAGGGTCGGGTCGAGCTCTCACCGGTAATCAAACTGTAGCGTCGCTTTAACCGCTGGGCTCTGCAGTAAACTGTCACCAACATCTTCTGCATCGCAGCGTCTGGCCCCGCCCCACTTATAAAGGGCCATTTCAATTTTTTATAACGTCCATCGAGCGTCACGCTAAATTATTGATCACATATATCGTATTGGCTTCTCTAATGCGATGGCTGCAGCTGCTTCTCCTGGGCGAGGCGTCTGATGTCAGGCCGTAGGATGTTGTTGATGACGATGATGATGATGATGCTACTCACAGCTGGTTTTCAAGCGTCTTTGTGAGAGTCGGTGTCGGTTAAACCACGCGGGACGTCATCCTCTTGCTCTTCCGCCGTGCAAAGCGTAGCCCGAACCACAACTCCCGTGAGCTCCACTGAAAACGCCACCGCGAAGCCGCGAGGGCGATTCACCATCCCCCGTTTGCGTCCGACAGCTCTTGTCCGGAAAACTTCTAAAACTCAGGCTGATCATCACAACACACACACACACACACACGGGGACGCCACGGTTCAACGACGATGCAGTTTTGGTATCGTCTCGGCCGCCGTTAGCATTCTGTCGCGGCGCCCGGCGTGGCATGAAGCGGCGCTCATTTGTATGTTGATAAAATGTAATCTCCCAGGTGCCTGGCTGAATTTGTGAACACTATCCTTCTGACATTTACAGAATGCCAAGCAACACATCGCTCTGCCAGCCGGGGTGGAAGTGTGTGTGTCTGTGTTGCGTGTGCCAGTCCGTGACTAGTGACTCCTGCCTTTGCGCCTGTTGACTTGTGTGCGATCACGTGCACGTCTACGTTGCGACTATTTTAAATCTCTTTTCTGACAGAATAAATTAGCCGACATCTTGCTGGTTCATCCCTCCGAAGATCCGTTTTGTTTTGACGTGGTGAACGGTGATGGCTGAACGACTTTCTGTTTGAACTGAGCTCCTCCGCTCTTCACTCTTACCTTAATTCACCAAGATGGAAAAAGACGACAAAGTGAAAAAAAGCAGAGCGGACGAGTCGATGCCAAAAAACATTTTTTAATTTCGTGGGAGAGAATTTGTTGCCGTCTTGGTTTTTACTCGATAAATCAGTGAGCAGGAGAACGAAGAACAGGCGGTGACCAAAAAAATTCCCAGCCCTGTTTTAACCTGCACACACTCGATATCTTTTGACCTGCGAGTCAGCGAAACGACGCGTACGTGGATGTTTTGTGTGTCTGTGTGTATTTTTTAGAGCGATAACGTATCTGAGATAAAGCTTCGCCCGTGTCAGGGACAGAGCTGCGACACTGACACCAGGTCAGTTTACTCACTTGCGTCACGAGACTAACTGTGTTATCAGATAACGCTGACCTTTAAAAAAAAAAAAAAAAAAAAAAAACTGCCCTGTTTGCGACTCAGCTGAATGATGCAACCTCAACATAAAGTTCCCCACATGACCTGCACTCTGAAAACCAAAACAATGAGCTGCAAGAGGATAAAACGCAGAGCAGGTGTTGCGGGGTGTGCAGGAAGAAAAGACAGTTACCGTGTTCAGAGGAGGTAAGACAAATTTCTTCCAAACCATTTATGTTTTTTTTTATTTTCACGTATGTGCACCACCGCTCCGACACCCAGCCGGCTAATGCTAAATCCAAGTCATAAACGTGCGCTCAGTGGTGAGCTGGCGTTCCCACGCCGGATTCACGTGGACGTGACAGCCGAGGCCTCGCCATCGTTCAGGGTGAAATAATCAAGCAGCCGGCGAGTCTCACTTTTTGCCCGGGGCCCGTTGGCTTTAGCCTGGGGCCGCCGACACGATATCACGTAGCCTCCGACATTTAAAAATAAAATAAATTAAAAAAGACGGCAGCGAGCTCGTGTTTGCCCGATGAGCAAATCTGCGAGGATACCTGCCTGAAATCAAGGACCCGCTGTTCAGGAAATTATGAGGAGTTTTGACCCACACCCACCCCCCCGGGCACCGAGAACCAGAGACCACATCATCTGGCTCAAGGACCTTCCTCTTCCTCCTCTTCCTCTTTCATCTCTCCACCCCCCAACCCCCTGTGGCTGGATGCACTCGTTCCCCCACGGAGTCGTCTCAAAGAACGAGGAGCTGGTATCAAAGGTTGTGTTGTTGCCCCCCCACCCCACACACACGCACACACGCACACACGCACACACACACACACACACACACACACACACAAAAGGCTGGGGATCAGAGGGGTCGAGTCAGGAAGAGGCAAAATGAGACGAGGAGGGAAGAGGAGACACTATTTGTGTGTTGTGTGTGTGTGTGTGTGTGGGGGATATTTGCCATATTGCAGCGGGGCTGGGGGGGGCGCAGATGAAAGGAGCGGGGGGGGGGGTGTCTGGGGAAGACAAATGCTGTGTAAAGCGTCGTTAGAGAAATAACAACCAGAGTGGACGCCAGCCAGGGGACAGGACAAAGTAAAGCTGTCTTCTGCGCTTGCCAAGGTTTGTCCTTGTGCCTCACGGGTCAGGAGACGGCAGGACGGCGGGAGGGGGGGGACAAGTTGTGTAGCAGAGAAAACAACAAATGAGCGACAATGCTAATATAGTTAATCCAGCAGGCACGGCAGCTCATCATCGCTCCACTTCTTCTTTTAGTGTCTCCACGCCCCCTGTTTACGTTTCCAAGGCGACGAACCACCACAATCATCAGGTCCAAACGGCACCGGATTAGTTGTTGTCGAATCCATGTGGGCCCGTACTATTTGATCATCTTAACGTCGGATCAGGGAGCTTTCTCCGAAGTTCCACCTATAATCGTGTTATTCAAATTCCCAAATAAACTGACAGCACTCGTAGTTTAAAAAAAACAAAAAAATGAAAACACAAGGAGTTCTGGGTGCAGCAGTTCTCCATCACATTAGCAGTGGAAAAAGGAATTTGGTGAAAACATATTTATCAGCCAGCACCGCCGAGCCCCCACTCAGAAATTCAACAAGCGTAAGGAAACACAGACATACAGCAACTTATTCAGATATTAACGGTTGCTGCGGCTGGAATACAGTTGGCAAGCGGACGGCTTTTTCGCTTGGCAGTGTTTTCTCCTCGGCCCAGCTGGAGTGTGAAAGGTCAAGAGAGACGGGGAGATGTTTACAGCGCAAATTACATACAAGCGCAGAAGCCTGGGGAGAGCTTACAGGCTCCGCTGGGCCCGACCGGACTCATTAGTCAGAACCGCCGCGGCTCCGTCAGGGTGCAAGGCCGGGAGATCTGACGACGGCACAACGGCGGCGGGGGTTCGGGTTTTTTTTTCGTTGAGAGCTCCGTTGCGGACGGAGTCGGTGAAAAACGTGCCCGAGTGCCTCCTCGAGCTCGTCTCGCGCCGCCCGACCTAAAACTTTTCAGACGGCTCAAAAGAAAAGTTTCTTCTCCCAGAAATTTTCAGTTAACTGGATGAGCTGTCTGCTCAGAAACGGCAATGAACCTGAGGTAAATCCTTCGCCGCGCCATAGAAACGCACACCGTGAAAGAAAGTCTTGCACGACCTCGAAGGTATTTTTTTTTTTTTTTTCAAAAATAAAGAAAAAGTGCAGTGTAGCTTCAAGCTCTTCAGGAGGAATCTCAGTTCAGGGTCACAGGAAAGACCGAATGCCTCGGATGAAACGCCGCCGTTATCTTTGTGGCTAACGCGTGGACGGGGACGTGACGGAGAGCAGAATCCGCCGCCGAGTCCATTAGCAATTAAGAATCCCGATCCCCCCTCCGTTCTCCTTGAACTGTATTGGACGGCGGAGACTGTATCTCGGCGTTCAATTGGTCACTGTCAGGACGCCGCGCGGCCGGCTGTCCAACTGAAATCAGGACGGTGCTCGATATAATGGATTCCCATTGGTGTCTGCCGGCCAGACAAACGACATTGGAGAGGTGAGAAAAATGGCTTATTGATGACTGTCTGCTCTCGCTCTCTCTCACACACACACACACAATTTTCCAAACGGGTGAGGATGTTTCATCAGCGTCCGTTCAGTCCTCAGAGGCCGAACCTCCCCGTGACACCCCACCCGTCTCAGCTCAGCTCTGTCCTCTCCTAACAACCGACGACGCCTCCGTCCTTTCAGATAGATAAGACAAATAAACATAAACATATAAATAAGCCTTTATTGTTAGTGAACAGAACTATTACAACACCTGAAGTACACAGAATGAATCGCCCGATCTCAATTAAGGCTAATGCCACATTAAACTTTATATATTTCTGGTAGAAACGTCTCTGAAAACAAGATACTACCGTTAGCTTAGGTTATTTTGTGCTAACGTGCGTCCCTGAGGACGAGTTTGACGTAATCAGAAGTGCCACTTTATTTTCCCAACGGGAGAATAACGACGAAATCTGTCCTTTCATCTCGGCAGACGTTAGAAAGCGGCGTGTGCTCAGACAGGCTGGATAAAAACTGCAAATAACACGACGTACTGTACTACGCTGACGACGCATCACGTCATTTCTACGTCTTGAAGCGCCGCGGCTCCTCCCCCCGGCCTGCGTTTCCTGTAACCTAAACGCTCGCTCACGTAAACAAACCGCACTGCCCCGAGGCTGCGCTGAATAAAACATGCGGCTGCTGAAACGCTACGCAACCCCTCCTCTAAGCAGATATGAAATTCCAGGCGAATTTGTTAACCTAAACCACGGGCCTCGCCTTCCTGATTGTTTCTGATTATGAATAACTGCTGCTGTGTGTGTGTGTGTGTGTGTGTGTGTGTGTGTTCATTCACGTAAACCTACCGACCCTCGGGTGCGATAGATATTAGCTGCATCGTATGAAGCTGAGATTTAATTAAAAAAAAAAAAGGGTCTGCACGTTTGGTTCAAGAGTTTCAATTACGGGGGTGAAGAAAGTGTCGAGGAAAGTGAATTGATATGATTTTCCAAGGCGAGAGGCGCTGGTATTGTTACTGCCTCTCAAACATCAGGTGGAAAGCAGACATCATGTCAACGCCATGATTAAGTTTCCCACTCGGCGTGATTAAAAAGCAGCAAACGTCACGTTATCCAGCGTCATTTTCAACCGCGACCAAACGATGTGAAATAACGTTTTACATTTAAGGTGTCACTCAAAACCAGAAGCGTTTTGAACCCGTCCTCCCACGTCAGCCGGTGCTGATCAGTTTGGGCCGGACCCGCCCGGGTGCCGGTGTTACTTCAACATCACGGCTATTTCTGCCACCATTTTTTTTTCCCCTTGTGAAGCTGGGCGTGATTCTCATTCTGCCACAGCGTATCAGTCAGCCTACACCCTGCTCTCCACCTCATTACTGCCACTCATAAGGTCAGCCCGGCCCTGCAGAGCAGTATGGAGACAGACAGACAGACAGACAGACAGAGCAGTGTCAAACACCACCCCCACCACCACCACCCAAAAAAAAAGCTGCAGCTTCGCCGCTCCGGCATGAGCAACTATAAATGGGTCTCTTAATTAAGGTCCCTTAGCCCCCCACATGTCACCAAAGGCTGTTGCTGCTGCTCCCGTCCAACTAATATGGTTTTCATAAGGGCCTGGAGGAAGACAGCGAGGGTCGAGAGAGGCTCAGAGGAGTGGGGAAGAGAGAGAGAGAGAGAGAGACAGAGTGCACAGCGTTTGCAATTCTTCAAAATAAAAAGCTTGGAACTGTGTCGATATCTGTTTATTTCAACTGAAATGTGGCGGGTGTGATTATAGAAATACATAAAATACAACGTCTACTACTCCAGACAGCTACTATACTGTGTTCTATATACTAAATAATACATTAACCAGTATATATAAGAAGATATATATATAGGCTAATTATACACATGGGGGTTTTTGTATTCTAAACTCATTCTGGCCTATTATAGTATGTGTTTACACCCCCGTTCTTTTCATATCGCTGCATCCCGGTTTTCATCAGTTTGGCCACATTATGAACTTTATCTTGAGGTCAAAGTGCACGGCAGGAAAGAAGTGTAGTCCCCCCCTCCGTCAGAGGCGCCGCCCGGCGGATGAGCCGTACGCGTCGCGACGCCGATGAGAGAAATGTTTACCGCGAATAGATAACAGATGTACTGGTGAGTTATTTATTTCAGTAACGTTCCTGTGATGTCGCTGCTGACGGCAGAGAGAGAGAGACGTGCCGTCGTCACTCCTAATAAACCGCGGCAGCCTGGTGACTAATTAGCCATAATTTCGCTCGTCGGGGCTTCGAGAGAAATGCCGGAGAAGCTCGTCCGCGTCACAGACTCGTTCCGCCAGGAGGAATGTCACGGCCGAGCTGGAACGGCATCAAGAGATGCTGGCATGTGTCGTCGCAAAAATAAATAAATAAATAAATAAATTTAAAAAACTGTGCGAATGGCCTCTAGCCCTGGAACTACTCGACAACAGTTGGGGAAAACTTCAGGGAGAGAGCTTCGTCTTTGGCTGCGAGCCTCTCCCACTCCTCTGACCTTGATGGAAATGAGAAGTTTGTTGGACGTCCTCCGGGGGGGTGTATATATATATATATATATATATACACACACACACACATATGTGCAGAAGTCCCTTACCCATTTAGGTTATCAATCCGTAGCGCCGTTTAAATCTTCGGAGATCGAGCGGAGAGGTGATTTTCCCCATCGAGCATCTTAATCTTAATCTCTGCAGGATAATGAAGTGCACGTGTGCAAGGCTCTCTCTTGAACGGCAAAATCAACCCAGATTGTTTCCACGCTTTTTTTTTTTTGCACCGGCGGCCCATAAATACGCCCGTTTTTGCAATCAAAAAACGACCGTGACAGCAATTACGAAATCCGGTTCTGTCGGGCTGTAAATAACGATTTGAGGCTCCGCTCGCCGCGGCGTGAAGTAAATGTCTCAGGAGAAGAGGCCTGATATCGGTTACAGCACCGCAATATTTACGGGGAGTCAGGATTTCAAAATTTCACGTTTTTGCCATTTAAATGTCACCGAGGTCCTCGGTGAATTACTGTAAGAGTAAACAGAAGACGCTTCATATGGTTCATCGTTGGATCTGGCCTCCGCCGCAGACCTCAGCGTTACGTTCAGAATCAAGGCCGCAGATTATTTCTTATTATTCACGTTTTATTTCCTCCCTCTCTTCTTCCTGATCTGATCAGGCTTCTGCATTTTTTTTTTTTTTTTTTTTACGCTAAAACAGAGCGATCCCGAACTCATTTGTCAACGTGCCCTCCCCTGCTCTGTATTTAAGTTAAACGCCGCCCGGAGCGAGACATCGTGTAATTAGACTCGCAGGTGAGGAGGCATTTTTGCAAGCCTAGCAAGACTCTGCCTAATTAAAACCCGGAGGTTCCCTAAATTAAGAGGAACAACGTGCCAGTCGCACAACTGTGCGTCCCCAGGACTCGCTGAAAAACGGCGTTCAGACGTATGACTTCATTTAGGTTGTTAGATCTTATAGAAAAGGGCTTTTTTCTCCCTGGTGCACTTTAAAAGAGACCTTTAAAATAAAATCACGAACACTTGCAGGTGTAATTTCATATTACTGCCTAGCGACTGGTTGATTTTCAATCTGGGATTACATTTTTTAAAAGTTATATTCAGTGATATTCAGCAGCAAGTGAACGGTCACTGCTCGAAGTTCAAGCGTTGGAAGCAGGAAAAATGGACACGTGTGAGGATCAAATTACAAGGTTCAAAAGGTCTTGGTGCCCGACACCACAGGACAGGGGTCAGAGGTCACGTGGGGTCCAGACCTCGACGGCACAGTGGGACATACTATCCGGCAGGTTGGTTTTTAATGTTGGCTGATCGGTGCCTCTATCCTCCGGGGACTGTGGTCACAACAAGATAATCGGTCGCCTCCTCCCGTCAGTAAAAACAGCATCGCTCGTGTCAGCGAGTATCGTAACCACGGTAACCTGCGGTTGCTCTCCTGTACGAAGACTAGATCTCTGCTGAACGAACGGTTCTGACGGGCAGCACGAGGCGGGGAAACTCAAATGAAACGCGCGGGTCCCGGCGCTCGGCCTCTCGAACGCACCGTAAATTTCGTTTTTTGTCGCACATGCACTCTTGAGTGAGTGCAGCTGTTCCCTCTCTAATCCAGAGGATTACACACTCACTTTTCACCGACACTTCTCGTCGTCTGTTTAAACTTCTTTTTGGCTCCGTATCGCTCTCTTTTCGGGGTTTTCTGGGCCTCCTGCCCAATCCTCCTCTCATCCACCACCAAAGTGTTTAACGTCAGTCTGCTGGAGAAAAAAAAAAAATCTTTAATTAAGTTTACGGCTCTGGAGACTTATCCTCTCTCATCTCCCTCGTCTTCTGTCTCCCCCCTTTGCAACGCTCCCAATAATGTTTTCCTCTCCCGCCTCGTTCACAGCATCACTTCCTCTCCAGCACTCTCTCCTTCCCCTTCACTAAATCCTTCCCTCTGAGTGTCTCTCCATCTCGCCCGCACTTTCCACCGAGCAACTTGAAGCGTTCTTCTTCTTCTCTTCCTCCTCCTCCTCGTGCTCCCAGGGCTCTGATTGGCACGCGGCAGATGTTGAACAGCTGTTGCGGAGCAGATAGATTGCTCATTTTTTGCCTGTTCAGCCCCCCAACCACCTCAACTCAGCCGCTCGCTGTCTGTCTGTCTGTCTGCTGAGCTGTCTTCTGTCTCGCTCCACAGAGCGGGACAAATCTCTGTCTCTCTGACCCCGTCCCTGTCGGCCTCTGTAGCTCCTCTACTGGTACACAGCACACACACACACACACACACACACACGCTGTCTCTCAGCTGCCGCACAGTTTTGTGTTTCCAGTTTCGTAATGAACTGATTGACGTAGAGTGCAGGAATCTGACGAGCGAGTGGAGCCGAGTGGAGCGTCATCATGTGTATTCACTCCATCTGCAGCCCTGCCAGTCACCTTGCAGTGAGAGTTGTTTAAGTTTTCGATAGCACAGGTGCTAATTTGTTTGCTTTAGAGGAGGTACGGCCTCTCGGACAGAGCGCGGCCTCCATGCTAAGCTACGCTAACTCACAGGCCATTTACTTATGATGCACAGGAAAGGTGTGTCACCTGTGGCTGGCTTTGTGAGTTATTGGTCCGCCGGGTGATTTTCAAGGATTTGTTCTGCTCAGTTACGGCTTCTTACTTTTTTTTTTTTATCACTGATCATCAGCACAAAATATCATTAAAAAAAATCATTAAAAAAAAACAGCAGCTCCATACGTGGATGTATAAATAATGTCCATGAAAAGGTGAGGCGTTGGACGTGCAAATGCACAAGCGCACAGCAAACTTTCATTTGTATGCAGTGGGGAGGATCAGGCAGTAATAAATGGCGTGTGTGTGCATTCGCTTTAGTTTAACAGACCTGCACAAAGGCCCGTTACACAAGATGCTGCGTAAACGACCTTAATCCCAACATGGTGCACGAAGAAGCATCAATACAGAATCTGAGTCCATTCACCTAGAGAAAAGACGCTCTTCTGCTGCCGAGTGGGAATTTAATGACGTTCTATACATCAGCTGAAGCGTCGTGGAGGTTAACACGCAGGACCGAGCTGCATTTCTTTCCTCAGAAAACGTCCTGTGTGTGTGTGTGTGTGTGTGTGTGTGCAGGTCAGGTGATCCAACTCTTCCCCTTCAACCCCCCCCCACAATCTGGATTTTACATTTGTTTTTAAACGCTGTAAAAGTCCATGTGTTTGCCTGCATGACTAACTATCCACTTGAGTGGTCAAGAGTTTAAATTTAAAAAGAAAAAAAAAAGGGGGGCAATTTGGAAAATCAGTTTCAGCCCGTTTCTCGTTATCGCATTTGAGTCCAATGGTCCGCTGCAAAGTAAAGAGGCCACTGAGCGTGTAATCCTACACATCTGTCCTCCTGCTGGACCGCCACGGCCCACGCCACGACGTCAGTTACTCAATAACACCGTGTATGGCTCCTAAAGGAAGAGCTCTCAAGTGTAAACATTTAAAAAAAAAAAAAAAAACACTGAGCCAGACTGTTTCTTGGCCGGGCACGCCAACTCCCCAGTTGCCAGAAACCGTTCCGTCGGCTTCCTGTTCGCTGCGAATGAAACGAACGAGACGTATCGCGTTCATCCGCGGCTCTACAGGCGCTCGTGGGAGGATTTTGTTGCTGCGGGACGGAGCCAGGCCACCTGTTTCTCCCCCCTGTTTATACCGAGCAGGGCTAACTAACTGGCTGCTTATATTTAACAGACAGACACGTGATATTCTCGTCTCACTCTGAGACGGCAAATGACCATTGCTCCGGTTGTCAGAGTTTAACGTTAAAGAAGCACTCCATCTATTTTACACTGGATTCACTGGACTTTTTATTATATATATCAATAAATAACCAGAGATATTGTCTGTTTTATTCCATAAATTCTTGTTCCTCATTAAAAACCTGTCACCTACATTACCCACAATGCAACCAGCTCAGAGATTGGGTCTGCACACGTAATAAATACGACTGTTTTCCCACATGCAGCTTCCTTCCCTTACACCTGGACACACGTTGACGTGGAAACCACCCCCCCGGCCCCCGGCTTCTCTCTGCCTCCTTCAACACAACAACTCAGTTAGCTGGGGGTTTCATTTTATCTTGAATTATAATTGAGCCCCAGTGGGGGGGGCGTCCTGCCGCCGCCCCGCGTGGAAACATCTCCGTGAGGCCAGAAATGAAATCTTATCGCCGTGGTCGGGGATTATCTTGAGCAGCTCTTGACCACAGATCAAACACCAGATGTCCTGCCTGTTAATCAGCTCCAGATCTTACACTCTGATAACGCCACATCATTTCACTCTCACTTCTGTGCCTTTCATTTATTCACTAATGGGTCTGCCCCCCCCGAGTCTGAGCGATAACGTTGACTGCGGGACCATGTCTGTGCTCAGCGGGTTTAACTCTGCGTTGCTGACTTGCAAAGTTAAAGGCTGACGTCGTAAACCAACACAACTTTGAAAAATCAACACGCAGCTCGAGCTTTCTGTCAAACTTGTTAAGTGCTGGGGGGTTGATAAGGGAGCTGAAGTGTGTGGGGGGGGGAGACGTTACTGAAATCAAAAGATTTGTGCTGTGGCCTCAGGGTGGGTTCAGCCCAGCAAATCATCTGTGGGACTCCTTAGAGTCAGAGTCTGAGAGTAATTTCATCCTCTCCGGCTGCGTTTCCCACAAAGTTAGATTCTATCTGAGGCGGGGGGGGGGGGGTCTCCTGGTGCTGCTGATGGCCGGCCCAACGATGACAGACGTGTCGATGTCTCTCTGCCTCTTATGCTATTACCAGAGGTGTAAAAAATGTTTTGGGTGCATTATGAAACTGCGGCGGGACAAATTAGAGTGGAGGTAATTAATGTGAAACGCCGCTCCTCACATCTGTTCTCTTTACCCCGCATTCATTAAAAGTCCCCCGCTCTGCTGCTGCAACATCGTCCTCCTATTCCTTTCTCCTCCGCTTCAAGTTTTCAGCCCATAATGGCTCTTATTTCCAACAACAACAAAAAAAAAAAGAAAACGATTTCCCCCCTTCCTTTCAGTACCTTCACGCCCTCCGTCTTAAACCGGCACCGTTTTTGTCCGCCCCATCGCCTCCCCCAAATCCCTCCGTGCTTGTTGACAAACTGTCTCCGAGACACGACACCCGCTGATTTGAAAAGGGGCAGAAAAAGACGGAGCGGAAAATCTTTTATAGCCTGAGCGGTTCCCTTTGATAGACGTCGGCACATCCAGAGGCCAGGCGGGCGGGGGGGACGCAGGCAGAGAGGGGGGAGATTTCACTGGGGGTACGTGGTAGACCACAGTGTAAACACACGCCGTGCTCTTTTATATCTGCTCTGCTGCTTCCCAGGAACACGCTCGCTTCCCCTGAAGTCATCCCTGGGTCGTGCATCATCACGCTGGCTAACCCCCCCCCTACAGTTTTTCCGCTTCCCATTCGAATCGCTGCGACTGAAACTTTGAACTTTGTATCGGGCCTCGGCACAGAAAAACAATCCAACCTCCGCCCCGGCTGCTCTGATGCAGCGCCGCCGAACATTACGAGCCGGGGTCGGCGCCGCGGCTGAGAACATCGCTCTTAAACAACATCCTTGCCTTTTACAAATGTTTACAGCGGCACACTGCAGCCCGCGATGTTTGCCGAAATGTGTTGTGGATTCAGGACCTCCTCGGGCTTGTTAGCATTGAGGTATCTCTTTACACACCAGCACAGCGGTTCAGAGAAAGGCCACGGCTGCATAATCGCTTCATATGACAAACATTTTCTTTTTCGCATCAACGTCAGGTTAAATAGAAACTGAGGAAAACATCCTCCACCGCGGGGGCTTTTATCTTCAAGCACATAACTGCCAGATCTATTTAATAAGTCTATTAAGACTAAATTGTGCTACAATTAAAGTTCAACAGGCTTAAACAGAGGCAGTAAGACGCACCGATACAGTTTACTGTTTATCTGACGAAGGTCAAATACATTTCTAGATGAGGATACGTCCACAGCCATTATGTTGATAATGAGTATCGCAGTGACTGTTGCTGCTCTCTACTCTCCCCACAGACTGAATTTTTTCTCTCCATTGTGAATCCATAACAAAAGTCGAATGCAGACAAGTGCAGCAGCAGGTGATTGCACATATGTAATGCTAGGCCCAGTCGGCCTGATCAATTCACAATCAACCCTGTGGCATAATTAACATTTCCACGTGTAAATGAAGCTTTTTTTCCCCCCTACCTGTTTCATCTCGTTAAATGACGTGACCGTGCTGCCCGCCGTCACTCCCGGTGGGAGGTACAGTCCTCGCTGTTGGTCAGAGAGAAAATGTCGAAATATGACCTCTTATAAAAAATAATTACAGTATATAGTTTCCATCCTAAGTATAATTACATGACTGCTTGCCTTCACCTCCACTAAAGTTTTACAGAGGCTATTACAAAGGATGAGCACAGAAAATAACATGAAATATCACATTTCTTTTATAAATGGTCAAAGAGTCAGAGTGTGGCTGCATCTGTAGATATCCAATGTCTCATCCTCCCTGTGTTGTTGTTAAAACACAATGCACAACATCGAACTGACGTAGAAACCTGAAATCTACCTTAAAAGCATTCGTGCTGTCAAACTGCAGCTCCTATGATTGGCCAGTGATGATACAGAAACAGGAAGTATATCATTTATCACTCAATAATCTGCTGAGGTTTAGTATCCACTATTCTTTTTTTCTCCAGGCTGTAGTGGCTCTAAACGGTCATTTAAAAAAACGTTAGCACCTTAACTAGCCTGTGAGCTGCTTCCATTAGTCCCCAGTACGTTTGAGCCGGCGAGCTGCTAATGCTAGCCGCTAGCTCTGGCGGCTAACGGTTCCGGGACATACACGCATCCCGGCCTCGCGCGTAACGTCAGATTCACTGCGTTGTTTGCGACCACAACGTGCGTTCATCGTGTTTACAGAGGGCGTATCACCGCAGTCCCTCTTACCCGCGCTGAAGGAAGTTTGTAACAGCGTCCATTACCGTCCATTACCGTCCATTACCCGGAAAGCAGCTTCGACTGAGTTCGCTCGTGAACGTGAACTACGTCGTGACGCAGCGACGCAGCGGCGCGCCCTCTGCTGGTGGGCGGGGGGAGCGCTCCTAGCTCCGCTGCGCTAGCATGTGCTAATTAGCAGTACACGCAAGTTGCAGCTAGCTAACAGGAATGTCCTCAGTTTTATCAGGGCACACAGCTACAAATAACTGCAAATGAATAAAATGGAGGCTGCTGAAGTAAAGACGTGCCACTAGCTCAGGTTTTTATGAATGTGGCGTTTCCATTAACTTATACACACTGCGCTGTAGAGGCCTGATGTCCCCCCTGTGACCTTGAAACTCTTAAGAGCCGGCCCCACATGTGCACTTATTACTACTTCACATGTCTGGTAATGTCCCCATATTTCTCTTCATCACATTTTTCTTCTTTTCTGTTCTCCTCTGCCTCGTTTCATCACCAAACACACACACACACACACACACACACACACACACACACACACACAATCCTCCCTGGTGACCCCAGAGGTTTGTGCGCTGAGCTAACTTGTCATGAATCATTTGGTCAGCAGCCCTCTCCTCTACATCCCTACACCTCTTCTTCTCCTGATCAGCCCATCTCTCCTCCTCTATCTATACATCTCTCTCGTTCTCCACCTGCTCCCCCACCTCCCCCCATCCATAAGCTTTGCATTCCTTTTCCCTTTTCTCTTTATGATGCCGTCTGTCTCTCTTCTTGTTTTTTTAATGGTTTTTGCTTTTCCCTCCGCAGGACTAAGATGCGCATCATTTACGACGCCATAACACTTACGCCACAGGAAGCATACCATAACCACATAAACGCAATTCAGCCATAAAATAAAATGCTATTCATTGCAGCGGAGTGGAGATTACGGTGGGTAGCACAAACACAATCTTATCACATAAGCAGCACAACATGATGATATCAGACGGACCTTTTATGG
The DNA here is from genome assembly GCA_016785225.1 of Psettodes erumei. NCBI lineage: Eukaryota > Metazoa > Chordata > Actinopteri > Pleuronectiformes > Psettodidae > Psettodes > Psettodes erumei. The sequence continues at coordinate 895,744 of JAFBJZ010000672.1, read as the reverse complement.
GGCTGTTTGCTTGAGTTGCGCATTAATCTGACCTGCACTTTGTGTCAGAGGAATCATTCCTGACAGTCTGAAGTGATAGTTAATGAAAGAAGCAAACCAGTCATTACATGCCTGTCTGACATTTGGCCATTTTCACCGAGCATTTAAAATTATTCACAAGCAGCGGTGGGGGGATTTTTAACCAACTGGGCTTCCCTGGTTGTTTGTTTTGCATTTAATGCAACGCTTTTTTTCTCGAGGCAAAATGATTCCACGGAGACACGGCCAGAGGCAGACTGCAGACCGGCACCGAATGTACTAATATGGTGGGAGTAAAAGTGTAGAGGACGTAAAAACATTTGGCTGCACCTCCAGTGACTCACATTTAATTTTTAAATTTCCAGAATGTTTTCTGCAGCAGCAGTTTTAATTGCTTTAACTCAACCATTAAGTAAAACTTGGTAAATATGATATGTTGCCCAGCTTGTCCATTTGGTGCTTTTATTTCATTATTTTACACACAAACTGCAGTTCCTCTTTCTAACACTGGGTTCGAACCTTGCGAACCTTGAATGTCAGTGTGTTTAGTTTAATACACTTGACATATATGGTTAAGAATTATGTATTCATCACACACACAGGTCTGCCCTTTAGCCACAATTATGTATGTAATGCAAAATGTAAAAAAAAACTGAAGTGGGTGGCTTCAGCTAACAGTTTCACAGCAGTGAATGCTGGGAAGTGTAGGAACCGTCTCCACGTTCCAGAACAGGCTGCAGTTTTGTGTCAGCAAGTGAGCACATGCCCCTGCTCTGTCAGACCGAGGCTGATCTAGGGATTTTTCAGGGGACCACCAGGATTCAACCTCCCTCCCACACAATGGAGGACCACCAAAGTGTGAGCAAGCGGAGGGCTTTACCAGATGGCAGCGCTTCTGTTCCACTGTTATGCACACACACTCCTACCTCCACACACAGATGTATCCAGAAACCCACACACACACACACACACACACAAAAACTCCTCTGAATCACAGTTCTTTTGTAAGCCTCCAAAACAGCCTTGCCCATATTTTTCAGATTTCCACAGTAATTTCAACAGAGCAAACTCAAAATGTGCGACCTGACACATCTCTCTTGAATACAGTACACAACTTTTGTGGATATTGTGGAGCTTCTCAGCACAAAATGCCAGTGATGCTGCAAAAACCTCCATGTGTTAAGTGTGTACATAAATGGCTGCAAACTAAACACAAACGCTACAAGTGCTATTCACAAATGAAGGCGTGTGCCAGTGGAAGGTCTCTGGCGTGGTGGAGAAGAGATGAAGTGTAAAGTACAGGCTTCAGCAGCACTGATAAATTGGCGAGGATGCATAAATGACAAATGTGTAAAAAGGAAAAAAACTGTCTGACAAATAGCCCCAGAAGCTTATGTTACTGTCAGCTGGTTGTAGGGTATGTATGAGTGTGTGTAGTGTGGTGTGTAGTGAAACCAGCAGAGCTGTGATGTTGTTTGTCGCCTGCAGTGAATATGAAGGCGACACTGACGCACCCCAGTATTTATCCTGTCCCCCGTCCGGAGACTTCAGATTAAGACAACACATATTATCAACCTGATCATTAACAAACGAAATGCGGCAACGCACAAACCTACTCAACATTCAACAAAGCCGGGACAGACACGCCGCTGAGTGATGCTTTAATCTTATGATCAGCCAAGGTCATTTCCTTTTTCTGGAAATCGTATAAGGTGTAATGTGCTTTCTAGTGTGGCAGAGTCCAGAGAGTAAGTAAGTAATATCCAGCAACACTGGGATATTTATGCTGGTACATTCAGAACGGGAAGATAGGGAGAATGAAAGAGAAGAGGGTTGGTCATGATGAGAAAGAGGACGGGCTCACTCGGAGAGAAATTGATCCCCAGACGCTTTTACTTTTTGTGTGTGTGTGTGTGTGTGTGTGTGTGCGTGAGCTGCGGTGTCGGCTATTTCAAAGGTATCAATATGCGATTTATTCTCCCCTATCATACACTCCAAATATCTATTTGCATGTCTCTCTCTTTGTGCTTGTGTGTGTGTATGCGGGCCATTTATTTTCCCATCAATATGTTAAATATTAATGTTGCCTCTCGCGTCCATGGATTGCACAGAAGTGCAGATTATACCGCAGAGGATGGAGTGTGATATAAAGAGATGGAGAGAGAATTGAGCTTACAGCTACGTTCCCCCCATGTATGTGGTGTGTACCGACGTGTTTTATGTAGTGACTGCACAATAATAATGATGAAGAAAGCCAATGTGAAAGGGAAATCATAGTGAAGAAGAGAGGAGATGAAGAATAAATAGCTTGCTAGTGAGCTGGTCGTGTTTTCTGGGAAAATCATTTCTTCTCTGCTCTAAAAGACGACATCGGAAGTCGCTCCGTGCAGCCTCTGTTTTAGAGCAGAGAAGAAGAAAAGAATTCAGGAGCATTTTTTTTTTCTAAGAGTTGTTATTTAGTTGTTCTCGACAAACGCACACAGTCCTCTAATTTTCCTTCTTCCGCTGTGCGGCATCTTCAGAATGTACCACACACACACACACACACACACACAAACACTTGAAATGATAGGTTTGAAGGAGACAGGTAGAAACCTGTCGATAGCTGCAGCATTCTCAGATAAAAAAAAAAAAACAGGAGAGGAAAAAGAAGCATTTCAGAGAAACCAGACAAGAGCTCATTATTTGGTTTAGAAAAGGAAAGAGGGGGTTGGTGGTGTGGATGAGAGGAGAAGGAGAGGAGGGGGGGGACTGCAAAGCAGTAAGAGAGAAATTGAAAGAGAAGAGGTGGAGGTGGAGGTGGTGGTGGTGGTGGTGAGGTGGGGACTATTCACACCCCTGTGTGGGAAGATACAAGGTCAAGAACACTCGGCGTGACAAGATGAGTGATTGGAGAGGAGAAGAATCTGTTCCATTTAACTGGCTGGGAATCAGACAAGTGTGGCATCTTTTGAGTCAGACTGACGGACAGAGATGTGTGAACTCCTCCTCCATGTTCCATATACTCACACGTGAGCAGGGTTTTCACATTATTTCCAGTTCAGATCTTGTCCCTCTGCTGCACAGCAGTTTCAGGACTCCATGTGCCGTCCACCACCGTGAGCCACGTTTCAGCCGCGAGACCACGAGGACTTTCATCCCCACAACGAGGTCCAGAGACGGGCCTTTGTGGGCTGCACCTTTCCCTCCAACAAAGCTCTGTCAGAAATATCACACAACCTTCTATCATGAGAAAAGTTCAATTACTGAAAAAAAGAGAGATTCAGTCAGCAGAAATGACATCTCATAACGTCCGTCACTGCTCCGGAGAGAACTAATCATCTATCAGAGGGCTGACTCAAGGAAAACGTGTCTTTTTCTTTCTTTGTTTCACTTTGTCAAAGACATTTCCACCTTGTTCTTACTGCGGGAAAATGTGCGCCGCGTTATTAAAGGCTTCTTGTCGAGCTGACAGCGCGATGTGATGTATGTGTTCTATATTGTATGTAACAAATCGGAAATGGTACGAATAGAGCGCTGAGCATTTAGACGTATTTTTTCAATGAAGACTTTCAGACTGAAGGACACCGTGAGCCGGAGCCTGTAACAGACTGCGGTTCCACCACATATTCTGTTTTCTTTAATGTTTTCTGTTTATGCAAAAAAAAAAAAAAAGGGAGGATTTGACAGGATTGAAGCCACGGGTAGAAGATCAGAACTTTTCCATGAAAAAGCTCAGTGCTGCCGCTTGAAATACATCCCCAAACATCAGAGCAAAAGTTTAATGTTGTTCCGTTCTTTTGTTGCAGCCGTAGCCCACATCAAACAACCGGAGCACTAAAGTAATTCAATAAAAAAAAATGTCTGTTTTGACAGAGGCAGCGGAACCGCCACTTCATCTTTGGTTTCTATTCTGCACTAAAACACGATCAACACTTCCAGGCCTTTGACTGCTCGGCGGCGCTACAAGAGGAAAACTGCCACTCCAGCTGGATCTCTTCGGACTCTCAGGCGAGTTCTGTGAATTCATCGGCCATCTGCGTGCGTCCCGCGTGATCCCAGCTCAGGCCGGTTTTCATCTAGCATCTCGGAATAGGAACACGAGGACCGGGTGTCGGGGGAGTCGGCGTTAAGTACACAGTCACGCACAGTGTGAGAATTGATCCCGCTCCGGGGCTTCTATTCTGAGAAGCGCTCCTATTCTTGGATTTATGAAGTACGGCTCTGCGGTTCTGAGTGTCTTTGGAGAGTACCAACCCTGGCCTCTTCATCAAGTGCCCTTCGTCAACCTCGCGCTCATAATTCAGCCTTTGTAAAACTGCAACAAGCAGCTGTCATCGCTGTTCCTGTGCTAAGGAAAACAGCAGGGCTCACGATATTTATAATATTCGCTTTACCTTAAATTCTTGAAGGAAGAAAGTTGAGTTTTTTTTGTGATGCGATGATGGTGCAGGACACAGACCTGCCCCGGTGATAGATTGAGCTTGTCTGGTACTTTGAAGGCGACTGATTAGGCCTAGGAAAATGCAAACTCAGCACATATATATATATATATAATATGCCAGAATCAGATTACCGGCACATTTGGGATGAGAATCCTAAACCTACTGCACGTCTAAGGACAAAAGATCCATTTTCTTTTAAAGAACAGAACTCTCTACCTTGAAAACAAGCAAATTGACGACTTGTTGATTGTCATGTATACATTCCACCACCACACGAGGCGTCTCAATCAGACAGAGATCAATCCTCCATTAATCTTCGCCGTCGCCACGATCTGTTTATCCATCCTGGCATCTGGCAAACGTCGCGGGGAATAGATTCATCATCGCTCTCTCTCCCACTTTCAACACTGTCATGAATTATCGCAGAGCCGCAACAGAGCCGGCGAACCGTTGTTTGCATCTAATCAATATTCCGAGTAATCGATGCAAATTATCTGTATGCAGCGTGCGGACGGAGGGACTGCGAGACGAGAGACCCGTTTTCACAGCGTCGCCTTTTTAACGCGCGGAGCTTTCAAACCCGGTTGTCCGACCAGTCATTCAATGGCAGAATAATTTGGTACAAAAAAAAAAAGGGACAGCGATATGACAAGTCCACGCATCTTAGACGGTTGCCAGGCAGCGAGCCGTCCGGGGCGGTAAAAACCTCTCGCGGACGTTAAAACCGATTGATTTATCAATCCAAGGCTAAGTGGGAGCAGTAGAAAAGTGACAGTGACCAAAAACGTCATCCATAAACATCAGACGCGTTTTGATCGGGGAATATGACGGGATGAAATGAATTTTCCACGGGCGGAAAACTCCCAGCACGGACAAGACAGAGCAGATACATGAACGAAGAAGATCTTTGTTTGTTGTTTGTTTTTTTGTTTTTAATCGTACCAGTTGGTTTTATTATGACAATGCACACTTGATAAGCAAAAAGCCTTGGCATCCTGCAAAAACCAACAGTATCATGACAATACGAGTCACGCGCTTGAGCCTGCATGGACCAGTCGCTGAGCGGACTGCGTCTTACATCATTATTGCAAAGGGTCACTTTCAGTTGAAACTCATCAGCAAACAATAAGGACATAAAAATAAAATTTGTGATTACATAAAAATATGGGTCATTCCATCTTTGTATAGTGGGAGATACATTTTTGATATGCAAACACACACAGTAAAATAAAACACTTGAAATATGTGACCCAAGACAAAGAAAAGAAAAATTAATGTGTACATAATTGAATCATAATTGAACCTCTAGGCTAAGATTTTACAAATCACATAGGACTAATCATTAATCATGTTTTCTTTTTAATAATCAAACAATTTGAGGCTGTATCAAAAATTCTGTAAAAAAATTAGAAGCAGATTTTTTTTTTTTCTTTGACCGTTTTTCTGTGAGTGAATTAACTGGAAATTTATGGTTCTTTCCTTTTCCTCTATGCCAAACTCAGCCACCGTCGTCATCGTCCTCTAAAGTCTGTACAATCCCGTCCGGGACGATCTCCATGTCACACAACGGAGAGAAGAACTGCCTCGTCACATAAAAAAATAATTACCCCTGTAGGACGTTTCTTCCTGTCCACTGTAGTTTTGAGTCGCCAAATTAGGGTCAGATTGGATGAACTGAAATCCACATACGACTTTTAATTGTGCATCAAAAATCCACGTCCAAATCTGCATTTACAGGTTAGTTAAATTATTTATCTCATCATAAAAACAGTAGCTTGTTATTTTCTTACATCTGCTGACGGTATGAGGGCAACCGGGGGGGGTTCATCCAACAACCTGTTACTGACATATTGTTGTAATGTCAAAACAGGAAGTAAAAAAAAAAAGCTCCTGCAGGTTACCTTAGAGAGGAAATCCCTTTCTTCCACCACCACCACCGAAAAAAATAAAATAAAATAAAAAAATAATAACACAATCAATCAGAAGATCTTCCAGATATACAGTGAATTTTAAAACCAATGAAACAAACAAATCATTTATTATTCATCTCTAAATCTTTTTTAGGCTACCTTGTTATTCTCATCTTTACTAGACACTGTGAATAAGGATAGAAACAGACAACTAGTGTTAAAAGGCAAACTGTACTCAATCTGAATAAACACACTCCCACTCATTCACTCACACACACACACACACACACACACCTCAGCCTCCCAATCTCTTGTGTCGTCTGCAGGGGTGATATCTGAGATCCTTGTGATGAGCATTGTTTTCACTCCCCCCATATCCGGAGAATCTGACTCTCCTTATTAAAAACACGAGTTGTTGCCCGCAGTGGTTTCGGATGGCAGTTCACTGTCTTCTCATGTTATTTCAAAGCCAGACAAAAGAAGAGCTGTTAGGCAAAGGATTCAGTCCAAAAAAAAAAAAAAAAAGACTAACAATAATCTTGGGATAAAGATGAAAAACAAAATAAACGCCAGTATCCAAATCAACAGAGGAGGGAAAAAAAAAAGAAAAAGAAATGCTAGGAAGGGAGAAGACGTCTCCCAATTGTCGCTTCTGACCAACTGGTCGACCCGAAAGCCAGTGTGATGAGAATTTGTTTGTCTTAGGCCACTGTAGTAGCTGGGCTACCACTAAAAACAGTAGTCCCCTCCCAGCTGTTTCAACCAATCACCCCATCCGTCTACTGTAAAACCCCCACCCGACTCGTAGCTCCCCCTCCCAAACCAAAGTCCCTTGTAGCTGTTTTGTACTTTAGCACCTCGTCGACTCTCCCTGTAAATGTCCAGACAGACACCAGAATGGAAACCGCTTACAGTTCCTCAGGCATCCTCGCCCTCCGCCCCACGAGGGGAGGGTTGTGCGAGTCTTAGGGCGGCACGTAGGGAGGTGGCGATCTGTAGGGAGTCATGTTCTTGGGACGGGAGCCCTTGCCCTCCATGGGAGTGGTGAAAGGAGGCGGCGGCTGGTAGGGAGGCGCGTTGGGGTCCTCATCCCGCAGAGCTGTGTACTCCCCCAGCAGTTCCTGGTTGAGGGGAGTGGTCTCTGGCGTGGCCATGTTGGGGTACTCAGGGGGCGGAAGAGGAGGCTTCTCCTCCTGGAGGATCAGCGGCATGCTGGAGGACGGCGGCGGCTTAGAGTCATCGAGTTCATCCGCAAAGATAATGGGCACACCTTTTTTGATGAAGGTGGCCTGGTCTTCGATGGTCAGCTTGCCCTTCCGCTTCTTCCTGTAGCAGATCATCGCGATGATTCCTGCAATCAACAGGATCGCTGCGACCACCACAGCGGGAATGACCGTGTGGAGATACACGTCGTCCGTGCTCTGTCGGCTTGTTCCCAGACCTGGAGTCACTGCCGGAGGTTCTGGTAGATCGATCTCTCCAGGTGGGATGAAGGAGTACATCCTGCAGCTCGCCCGTCCCTTGACCATGACATCCAGCGGTCTAAATTCAGGCTCCATGGAGTACCTGAAGGTCTGCGAGGGCCTCCCGTCGGCATTGGCGAGCGTCCTGCTCATGACCGTGAGCTGTTCCTTTGGACATGGGTGCTGTGGGAGGCTGGTGTTCGTCCACTCCACCACGATGGACCCTTTGCTGATATTCCGTAGACTCACTGTGCTGCTGTTGCGGTCCCCTAGGGCGTACGCCAACTTCTTAACCAGAAGGATCTTCTTGTGGATGTCGTTGGTTACTGAACGAGGCTCGCCATCGAATCGGGCCGTGAAAATCACGGGGGTCTTGTCGTTGGCGGGCCAGCGGTTCACACGGACCTCAAAAGCATCAATTGCATTCAGGCCGCTTTTGTCCGTAGCCTGCATGAAGTATTCATGTTTTCCCACGTGTTGGACGTCAGGCAGGCCGTACAGCAGCTGGCTGGTGGTGTTGAACTGGATCCAAGATCCCTCTCCAACCACTTCATTGTGGTTCTGCTTCAGGGTGAGACGCAGCTTATCTGTTGTCCCGTCCTCCTTATCAAAGAAGGTATCAGATGGGATCTTAACCTCGAAGTAGGTGCCCACCAATGCGTTCACCTGGTCGATGGGGTTGTGCAAGGAAGGCGCCTCATTGTATGGATCCGGGACGACGCCGGGTGATGGGGTGGTGCGCGTAGACGGCTTGGCTGTTGAGGTCTTTGGCTCTCTGGGCACCGGTGTGGATTTAGGCCTCTTGGGTTTCTTGGTAGGCCTTCTTGTGGGTGTGGGTGGCGTGGCCGTGGCTTCCACGTAGGTAGGCCTGGTCATGGTCGGCTGGATGGGTATGGTGCTGGTGGTCTCCATCACCCGTGTCGGTTGAGGAGGTCCCAGGGTTGGAGTGTGGGCGATAGGGTCACGGACTCGGATGGTGGGCTTGCCTGGCAGGGGAACGGGGCCTCTCACGGGCGGAGCGGAGCTTTCAGTTGGTGCGGCGATGGAGGGAGAAGAGAGGGTCGGGATGATCCTCACTGGAGGCTCCACCACAGTTGTTGGGGGAAGCACGGCCAGAACAGGTGTTGGAGTGTTGTTTAATTGTCGCCTCACCCGTTTAGGGACGTGGGGTTTCTTGTTGGCGATGTGCCACCCCACCACAGGGTAGCCCAGCCGGGCCGACATCGTGCCTTCCTTCGCAGGACCCTGGACACTGTCGATATTCGGGACTGTGCTCTGGTCCAGCGAGCAGCCGAGCTTCCACGACAACAGAGCGCCATTCTCCACCACCTAGAGAGATATTTACAGTGTTTTTGCTCAATTTTTAAATAATCACCTATGAAACTATAACATATATCAAATGATTCACTGATTTTAAGTATTTAACCACAAAGCCTCCTCATCTTCATTTGCTCACTCACCTTTTTAGCATTCCCTGGCCCAGCCATGAATGCAGACATGTCAAACAGCCTGTTGTTGACCACGGGGAGGATCTTCATCTGCTGAAGCCCCACCCCAGAGAAGCTCCTCATGTTATCCAGGAGCTCCAGCCTCTGCTCTGAGCTCATCTTGGTCAAATCAGCGTCCAGGATCACGGTCAGGACGGTGACCGGCTCCTCGTTGCCGCACATGAACGGCTGGACGTCGTCTTCGGTGGAGGCTTGGTTGGACGCCATCTGGGACGACTCTGCGTCCAAATGATCTTCAGGGTGCACCTCAATGGAAAACACCTCAGAAGATGAGGATTTGCTGTAGTTGGAGATGGACACGGAGATGTAGTGGACGCCTTTGTCCTCCTCCAAAGGAAGACCATGCAGGATTCTGCTCTTGGCGTCCCAGTGCAGCCAGGCAGGCAGGGAATCCTTACCCATCTCAGTAATCTGAAAGATAATCCAGCGACAGATGATTAATCACCAATAAGTGAAACATAAATCACAATCAAGGCAGGATATTTGACTTGAAGGGATGAGAAATGTTGACATTTGTCTGTAAGCAAAATAAGAAACATCTTGAAGAAAACGATGGAGAAAAAAGTTTGGCAACTTCAAGTGTTGTAGTTTGACGTGAAAAATAAGGGATTAGATAAATGCAGCAAACTTTTCCTGAAGCACTTTGTCTCAGTAGAGCAGATTCTTTGATTGCTTCATTTAAACATTTTAGACAGGAAGGGAAGACGGATGCAGAAAGGAAGGGCGGGTGCTAAAAACAACGTGACCGGGATTTACCGATAAGCCCTTCTCCTTCCAGGCAAAAAACCATCACCGACGCGCTGAAAAGCGGCGCTCGGCATTGTGAATTTAAAACCCGACGAAAATTAAAATAACTTGGCCAATTATACGGCCGGGGACGTCCCCGTGGCAGGAGGCTGATGGAGAGAAATGGATCGCAGGGGAGTGACAATGCATCCGCGCACATAAATCCAAAAACAAGAACAAATGCATCCCGCGCTCCCCCAGCCCCTACAAGTTAATTCTGCGGCTAATAAATCCTGGTTGATAAATTATGTAGAGGCAGAGCTCCCCAGACACATCATTAATGCTCTAACCAGCACACAGGCAGCGCCGGGGGAAAACAAAGGCGCACACAAACAGCTCGGCCCGCTGCACACACTGCCGGCGAGTCGTCGTCGCGCGCACCAAACCCGATTTGGCGCCTTGCGGCCGTACGCCACCACCGCCGCCGCCGCCGCCGTCTGGTCAAGGTGTGGCAAATACGGCGCGAGCTTCCTCTTCTGTTTCCTGAGTCATGGTTTTCTGCCACGTATTGTGATGTCACAGGGAAGCTGACCTTTGACCTTTGCCCACCAAACCCTAATCAGTTCCTCTTTGAGTCCAAGTGCACAGCTGTGCCAAATTTGAAGGAATTCCCTCGAGGTGTCTCACACACACACACACACACACACACACACACACACACACACATGCGCTGAAAAGCTGCGTGTGCATTTTTCTCTCAGACATGTGGCCACCGAGAAAAAAAATCTCATTTTTTAAAATAATTATCCCCGCATGAACAGTAATTTGTTCAACCCCTCCCCACCAGACAAGTGTCCACAACCCCTCAAGCCTCTTCCTCTTTTTTTTTTTTTTTTTTTTTTTTTAAATCAAATATGTGTCTCTTACACAGTGGAAACAAGCTATTGCAAGAATTTGATGTATTTTTCTATATTTATTTCTTGCGTTTCTTGCTTCGCGTGTCTTTTTCCCATTCCTTTCCCTCTTTCTTCTTTTGACACCGAGTCACCTCCTCTGCACCCCGGCTTCCCTCTATCCTGCTGCCATTAATTTCAAAATGGCATTATCAAAATGTGACAGTCCCTTTCAGCCGCAGATAAAAGCTGGTGGCGGTGGCGGCGCCTGATGCGGGAAGACGTCGTGATTCTTGTCCAAGATTATGAATCTGGTTTGAAAATACTGCAGGGAAACACACAAACTGCTTTCGAGCTCCGCAAACATCAGCCTCCTTTCTTCTCAACGGCCCTTCAGGAGGCTGCAGGTAAAAGAAATACATAATCCCAGATATAAATAAAATGAGCATCGCAGACAGTGTTGATGGCATGTAAAGAAAAGCAGGAAACTCAACGCTGGATTTAATTCGTCCCAGTTTTCCCAACACAGCCTCCAAAACTTCAGGCCGAGCGCACAAACGAAATCACAAAGAACACAATGAGGGACGAGTGAGTTGGCAGGAAGTAATCTCACCATAAATGTTGTAATTGCTCTGTAAATTACTCTGAAAGTGCCAGGACGACGATCTCTTTGTTATCTGCTTCCAATGAAATATCGGTGATTCATTTCATTTTCCAGGACAAACCGCCACATCTGGATCCCGCGGGACACATCAGCAAACGTCCTGAGGTGAACCACGCGGAAAGAAACGCCGCTCCGCTCGCCTGAGTTAATCCCACACTGATACTCCAATCAGAAATACCTGAGATAAACTGGGCCAAAATACTGGGTCGGGTTTTGGCGAGTCCATCTGATACCAGGTAATTTATTAATAATCTTTACCGTTTCTCGCTCAGATAAGAGAGCAGCTTTCTTCTCTGCGCTTAAACTGTAGCATACATGCTGTGCCGTGCAGCTACTGTTTTAGAGCAGAGAAGAAGAATTGATTTCTGGAGTTTTTATCTCTTCCTCCATTTATTGAGGCTTTAAGTTGCTTTATGCTGTTACTGTAGTCATTAAACATTTAAATGTAAAGTGAAGCTGCACTTGAAGTGTTTTTTTTTCCAAGAATTGTTATTTATTTGTAGATCTAATGGTCAAATAAGATCATAACTGACAGACAGTATTTCATGTATGACAGTGCTCACGTCACCTCCTGCAGCAGGCTGCGTTTAAACGTGATGGTGTTTCCTCCGCCTTTTAAAACTCTCGCATGAACCCAGCAGAGAGCTGCCTCCACCCTAGAATAACATGAAAAATACCCCCCACCCACCCACCCAAAAAAAAAAAAAGAGTTTCCTATCTTCTCCTGGCACAAAGCTTCAGTGTAAGAGGGAGCTCGGTGTTTCGGCCCTAAAGGTTATCGTGTGCTCTCCCACCCCCCCAATATTAAAACACAGAACACTGGCAAGGTTAGCGCCTGAAGCCCTTTGAGAACAGCGAGGGAAAACCCTGCATTTTACAAGATTTATTCAGGGGGGGGGGCCAGGCAGGCAGAATGAGCGCGCTACTTTCTGGGAAGCTAATAAGGTGGCTCCAAGGGCAACGCGGGGCAAAGGCATAACACACAGAGGCAACAATCAGAGTAAATTTACTCAGGGTCTTTGCTGAGCCGTATGATAACCTCTCAAAGCGCCGCTTAAATGACTTGTTCAAGAACTTTTCAGGAGGGAAATCACCTCGGAGAGAGAGAGAGAAAAAAAAATAATAAAAATCTGTTTTCAGGCGCGGCGCACGGCTTTTGAGGAGGAGCACGATTAGCACCGCGTACAGTGAATGTTAATGTCGGCCGCCTCGCGGATGATTTCGAGAATGAATCACTGACGTGTATAAAGAGCGGCTGTCACCCGCAGTGTGAGCGCATCCATCCATCCCCCCCCCCCCCAGTTTAAAAGACGGCTCATTAAAAATGAAATAAACGCTAATCTCATCAAAGTTACGACTTGTTTGATCGTCTCTTTTCCGCGCGCGCACGCCGGCCGTAAAGCCGCCGTGACTATCGCGGCGCCAACCCGGCCGACGTCCTGACGTCCACGTGAGCGACGCGCGTGAAACGCTCGGAGACGCTATCGCGGTCCTTATTCCGCCGCGCATCGCCGCTCTGCCCCATCAGCTGTTTTGTTCAGAGCCGAGAGGATCTGCCTCCTGAACCGAGACCGGATTACGGGCCGCCGCCGCCGAGCGGCCTCGGCGCTGACGGTTAATGTCACAGATAGCGAGTCC